>QMIH01000601.1:482701-497432 GCA_003987875.1 Clarias batrachus | reverse complement strand
CCTGCAGGCATCTTAGGGTTTGTTAGGCTAGCCACTGTACTAAATAGGAACCTGGGATTGTTTTGGTTTCTTGCTATGAGTTGGCTCAGATGCTCGGCCCTAGCCGCTTTTAGAGCCCGTCTATAGCTGCACATACTACCTTTATACGCCATTCTAAAAACTTCTAATTTAGTTTTTCTCCATTTTCGTTCGAGGTTACGAGTTGCTCTCTTTAGGGCGTGAGTGTGACTATTGTACCATGGTGCAAGTGTTTTATCTCTGACTTTTTTTAATCTTATGGGAGCAACAGTGTCTAATGTACTGGTAAAGATAGTGCCCATGCTGCTAGTCACTTCATCTAGATCGTCTGCACTTAGGGGTCTGATAAGAAATTGCGACAGATCCGGCAGATTACTTGTGAATTTGTCTTTAGTAGTCGGATTAATATTTCTACTGAATTGATAACGTGGGGAAGCACAGCTACGCTGTTCTACAGGTAGCTGAGTGCAACATTAATGAGAAGCACTTCAAACGAGTTGAACTTGGGCCTTGTTTTCTGAGTAACAGTGAGAACATCACTGTAGATAGTTGCGACACCACCACCACGACGACCAGTTTGACGGGGTTCGTGCTTATAGAAATATCCTGACGGAGTAGACTCATTTAAACCAATATATTCATTTGGTCTGAGCCAGGTTTCAGTAAGGCAGAGTGCGTCAAGGCAGGAATCTGAGATAATTTCATTAACAATCAGTGCTTTAGACGCAAGGGATCTGATGTTGAGAAGCCCAAACTTTAGAGGTATATTTTGATTACTCATTTGGCCTTTTTCTGGTTTTATAGTTATTAGATTGTTTCGAGCGATTTTAACAAATTTATTCTTTTTTCTCACTATTCGGGGAACAGACACAGTTTCTATAGGACAAGCTATGTGTGCACATCTATCAGTATGGCGAGTTGCAATGTGGCTATTATGTTCGGAATCTGAGACACGACTTACCGCCAGTCAGATGGTTCGTAGTGTCCTGGAGATGTTGTCTGAGAGGACTGCTGCTCCAGCTCTGCTAGGGTGCAGGCCATCGGTGTAGTAGAGCCTAGGACGCTCCCAGAAAACATTCCAATTATCAACAAAGGGTAATCTCTGTTGYTGACRCCAAGATTGYAASCATTCATTAAAAGCAAACAATCTACTGAACCTCTCGATTCCTCGCTGRAATGTGGGAAGCGGTCCGGATACGATGATCCTTGTCGTGGGTGATGTGCTGCGGACCTTCTCAACCAGRCTCCTGAAGTCCTTCTTCAGGATCTCTGTCTGCCTCAGCCTGGTGTCGTTCATTCCAGCATGAAGGACCACAGCTCCAAAATTCTCCCTCAGCGCCGCAGGCACCTGTGCAGCAACTCCTTTACCTTTAGCCGTGGTAGCACGGACGTGCCGGACGATGGAGAAAGAAAAATCTTCAATTGTTTTAAATTTTGTTTGTCTTGACAGCTTTTCACTTGACTGCTGTATTTGCACACTCATTAATATTTATTAACGTCTCCCAAAAATCGGTGTGTACACACGATCAGCTCTGTCTGTGGTCAATTTTTTCAGTGTTTATACAAAACATTGCATTTGCTACAGCGACTTCAGTTTATTTTTTCATTTCATTGTAACATACATTCTTACACGTGTAAAATGAATTTCAAAAAATACACCTAACGGATGTTTTATTTGACTTGGGCTAATTCTTTAAGAGCTCCAGGGCCCGCATCTCATTTTCTATGATTTTGCAGGCAGGTAGTATGGTCGTATCTCTGCTGCGGATGGCTGTATTGATTTGGCGATGACTTCAGCATCTTGGTAGCTAACTTTGAGAGCTCTCTCATTCATCTTTGTGTTTTTTTTTTCAGTAAAACTGTTTAACAGAATAAACTTTTTTTTTTGGTTTTAAAGTGCCAAGTGTTTTGTTTAGAGATGGCATTTAAGTTTGAATGGAACCATGGCACTGTTGGACAACTTTTTCTCCCACACACACCAAGTTCCTCAGTAAAAGGTAAGAAAAATACCTTTTTTACAAAGGTAAGATTTTTTTTTTTACTTTTATTGAATTTTCTTAAGCACAAGTTGTGCACATCATAACCAATACACATCGCTTTTGACCAAGGTCCTTCATCTGGGTCAGACTTTTCTCCAGGACCCAGGCCAGATGGTGTACTTTTTCTTATCCATCGCCATCACTGCCGTCACACCCGAAGCATTACTAATTTTATTGTTTGAATGACAAGAGGTAGATACACAAGGTAAATAATTACCTGCTGCCATCTAGTGGAAGAATATTTAATTCTTCTGTCTGTCATGATATATTGCCGGCATAGACGAACAAAGAGAAAGTATTTGCAGAAAATAAATAATGTTCAGACCATTTAAGTTATATAATTTCTCCGTTCAGGATCTCTCACGGCACACTACTTACTACAGTAGTGTGCCGTGAGAGATCCTGAACGGTTTGTAGTTTTTGGTTACAATATTCAGCCTAATGTAAATTAATGTATTTGATATAAGGGTTTTTAGAAAGTGAAATAACAGTTCACAGGGGCATTAAAGTATTAACCTATTTTCAGTTGGGTCCTAAATATCTACAATGATAATTTTCAAATTTCTGAATGCGTTGTACATATATAGATGTGAAACAATGAAAATGTAAAATACACACAAACACAGAACAAAACTAGTTCATAAGTCAGGGACTACCTAGACTAAAATCGTAAGCACAGAAAATTGGTCAGAAATGATTGGCACTTTTAAAAATGTTTGGCTTTGACAAAATTAAGATTAAAGATTGTTATGATTAAGTGCAATATCCAGCACTTAGGGTAATAATAATACAGTAATTGTAACAAAAATCTGTTTCTGCTCAACACAGATGATTGCTTTCAAGTATAGCGACTATTATGACCATGTGTGATCCATTTTGGAACGCACGTTGCAGAAGTGCATGACCAAATATGACACTTAAAGGACAAATATGAAGATCAGGTCAGTTTAAACAGCAATAAACATTTTGTTCGTGATTTTATGAGCCCTAATTATTTATAAGTCATTTGTAGTTTTTCACATGGTTGAAATACAAAGCCTGTGGGATAAATCTAATCCATGGCCTCCTTTCCACACAGTTCAGAACCCTTAAAACTGAAGCAGCGCAGATCTGTGCGACAACACAGCACCAGTCCTGCCAGTGTGTTAATGGGGAGGCTTCAGACAGCACAGACATGTGTATTTGGGTTTTCTGATATACATTATATTACAAGAATATTGTATTACCTTCAAAAGAGACCCCCCGAGACTCGACCTTGATATTGAACTCACAGGGAAACAATATGGTGGTAGTGTTTGCATGTAAACACAGGCTGGTGTTTGACGGTCATCCTCAGCGATCCTATCCCATCCTATGCACCACAGACAATGAACTGGTCGCTGTCTACCTATGACTATCTTCCCAAGGAATTTCCACAGCTTTTTTTTTCATTCTGGTTCATGTCCACCCCAGTGCTAATGCAGACAGAGTCACACAGACTATATTAAAAGACAACTGGACAGATTTGAAACTATGTCTCTCGACTCTCACAAATTCACCCTGGGAAATTTCAATCACTGCTCAGTGGACAAGTCTTTGAAACATTTTCACCAATGTGCTACCGCCTTGCAAAAAGCCTGGACGAATGCTTTGGCTCAGTACATGATACATATGTTGTACCTTAAATAAGGACAGATAGTGAGGGGAGAAAGGTGGAAAACAGACCAGCACGCTGCTCTCACCGTCACTTGTTTAGATTTAATGAGGGCTCCCCCTAATGGAGCTCCAAAGTAAAAGACATTACCAATGGCTCAATGTATGATCAATCTGCCTAGGGGATAATATGCATTACCTATTTGTATTATACCTTTTTTGTTATCTCAGTGATACATTTAAAACAACGACCAGTCACTGTACCCATTTGTAAATAATCACAAATTACACACAATGAAAACAGAACACTGAAATCTCTGTGATCTAAACAAAAAATTAACATGCATTAAGACAAATAAATGTATAACATTATATCTGTCACACATACACATCTGTTGCTCCTCTCCCACTCAACTCTGATGAGCATCACTACATACCATTTATATACCAGCAATAAGAAGGGAAGAGAAGGTTTTGAAAACTTTTCAGCAGTGGACTCATACTCTTCCTGTGTTTAATGTTTCAGCACTTCTACAGTACATGACATAACTAAACAATACATTCTTATGGAATAGCAGAGGAACATTATAAGTATGGTGCAAGATCTTAAAACACACACATTCACATTCCATACAAACTTTGCGACAATGATAACTGTCAAAAGTGCAACAAACAAAATTGAATTGAACTGAATTAAAACAATGTTTGTGAAGTGACAGAGGCTAACCATTTAAGTCCAAAGCGGTTTCCAATTGAAGACTCAAGGTCAGTAGCTTCTCTGGAAAGTGATCTCGGATCCTGTCCGGAAAGAGACGAAAAGTAGTACAGTAGTAGACACTTAAAACCGCTTGAGCTGTACAGCTGGTGTGTGAACGATGGGCAAACGATGTAGGGCTGCCCTTTCGATGGCGTGATTGCCCCTCCCCCTCCTGCCACAAAGACATGTCAAAATTTCACAGTAAACACACCCATTGAAGCCCTATTTATTCATTTACAGGGTGCCTCCACTAGTTGGCGCTTTGTTCTCAAGAACACGATAACACAAGCCAGCAATTTAGCTGTGCTGAGTTGCAATCACATGATTTCAACACGCCATTCCACTCCCCACCGCTGATGCTATCAAATTTTATTACAGAGATGAAAATAACAGTTTAATGGACTCTTTATTCAGGGTAAGTGGTGACTATTTTTTTACAGGGTTTGTTTGGGTTAGTTTACTGTTTATTTCCCAGTTTTTGAAAAACACTGACAGCACCAGCAGAAGCAGAAGAATCAGAATCAGCAGCGGGCAGATGTGACTTTTCATAACAATGAGTCTGGAGTTAACATTACAGCTTACTGTCAGTGTCACAAACTCACAATGTCACTCTTTCTTCCCTCAAAAAGATGCAAAAACTTCGGAAATACTATTAATGTCACTATTACAAAAGCTGCACTACCCGAGAAACTTACAATAAGCGTATTTGTGCCTTCAGAATCTGACTGAGTGTTGTCTGGATTTAGATAGATTTAGCATTTTTTTATACATTTTTGGGGTAAAAGTTAATCTGCGGGTCATTTCTGTGACTGGAATTCCACGAGAGACACGAGCTGAGACCAGATTTACAGGAGCTAGCGAGTTAAACGCTCAGAACCATGTCTATTTTTTCCTCACCTTGGTCATAACTTTTGCACAGTAGCGTGAACGGTTAGTTAACGAAAGTTGTATAAAAACCCTGTAGTGTGTAACTCTCCAACACACCATAACACCGCTGCTGAAGTAGCCCAATTCTGATTTTTTTTTTTTGCTCATATATGACTTAAATCTGATTTCTTGCCAGTGTCTGATTTCAAACCAAAACATATAGATCAGATTTTTTCAATTCTAATTTGGGTTATTTTCAAAGGTGGTCCAAAATGGGCAGATTAAGGAGTGGGGATTTGTTTGGGCTAATGTCAGATACAGGTTACATTAAAAACATAATATGAACAGTTAACTAAAAAATCTGGTCAGTAAATCAGTTTTTTCGTGGAGTGTGAACATAGCTTTGGCCCTGACTAATGTAACACATCTACTTGTAATTAGTAACATGAATAATTACTTTTCAGCTTTATATCTGATGGTGCCTTGCAGTTCTCCTCACCATGAACTCACTTTGTAAAGTAAGCACTGATTGTATGAGCTATAAAAACATGACCCTAATGGGATGTAAGATTAATTTAGAGAACCTGTTTTAAAGATGTGGCATTCTTTGTTTTCTTTGCTGGAAAAACCCTGTACCTGCTGCACTTCCTTTGTGTCCTTAGTGATGTTGATGATTCGGTTCATGATTTGCATTGCTGGACAATTGTGAATCAGTTGAGTAAACAGCAGTGGACTGAGCACACAGCCCTAGTGCCCCCAGTGCTTAGTGAGTTGTGCTGGAGATGCTGATTCTGATCTGAACTGACTGAGGTCATCCAGTCAGGAAGTCTAGAATCCAGTTGCGAATGGAGGTATTCCAGTCCAGCAGGATCAGCTTTCCAAACTGCTGAGAAATGACTTGATTGAATACTGAACTGATGTCTATTTCCTGTAATCGCATATGATCAGAAAATATATTTCCTTGAACATGTGCTAGTCAGTGTGCTTGAAACAATCCTGAACTGCAGAGATTGCTTCATATGGCAGGTGTTTGACCAGCCTCAGATCCTGGTTTTAAAGCACCTGATGAGCAGTTAATATCCTGAGCATAACAAAGATGCAGTCTAAGCCGAAGTAGGGGCAGGGAATCATAGAGTTTAAAGAGTGCCTCATTAGCATTAGCACTGGAGTAAATGTATTCCATGTCTATAAGCACAGTGGTGAATTCTCATGTGCTGTACCTAACGATCATAAACTACACCAACAATAAGCAGTAACTAAAAAGTAATATAGAGCTCTTGCACCATTCTGTGTTCATGTAAACACACTAGCCAACCTATTGAGCCTTACTGCACTGAGCTGTGTTTCTATTGGCACAGACAAGATCAGCCCATCAAGCTGAATGGAAAGTCTTTGGAATTTTGTTTCTAGGCTGAGTAGCATGCTGAACTTTGTCCAGTTTATTGTCCTGGGAGCAGATGCCAGACAGCAGCATATACGAAGATCCAGTGAGCTAGGGTTTGTTTTCAGCCTAGCACAGACCTGTCGCAGACTTGGAATATTTCTACTTCATTACATCTCGCTTGCAATGCCCCCTCCCCAGACACCACCTGTTCATGTGTGTTCTGTGCTAAGATGCAAAATAGCACCAATTTGAATTTGGAAATGTATTTGAGGAAAAATCAACATTTTGATGAAATTAATTATTTAATACTTGTGCTAATTGTTACTGGTCCCCTTACTAACCACTTAATTCTATGAAAGGTGTTGTACATATTCAGCAGAAAGATAAGGATTCATTACTTCAGATTAAAACTGATATGCCCCAAATGATATTTTTTCAACAGCAAAAGTTCATAATTTATAATAAAATTTCCCCATGTTTTATTTAATATAAAATAAATATCAAATTTTTAATTTAAATAATTTGGAAGTAGTGCAAAACAATTAGTGTACATAATGCATTAAACAAATTTCCTTCCCAAATAAAATAGTTGTTGTGTGCAAGACTAGTTTTGCCTTAGTTTGGGTTCAATTCAATATACTGTATTTAAAAAAAAGTCTAAAAACATCTAAATATTTTAATTTCAACTTCGGTTAGTTTTTAGGTACATAAAGAGTTTAGCTTTAGGAAAAATCTTATTTTCTCTTCATAGTGCAGACATATCTTGGTTGATTGATTGACACCTGGGTTGAATTGTCATGTTTTCCCTGGGACAAACACAATACAAATAACAGTTCCAACAGAAGAGATAATTAAAGTAGCAGATTTTCTTCTCAAACACTGACAATGATTGGGATGACTGAATATTTTTAAATAACTTATTTACTTAATTACACATACACTCACTTATTTACTCACTCACTCACTCACTCTTCGTCTATACCGCTTTATTGTGTGTTCAGGGTCACAAGGGTACTGGAACCTATCCCAGGAGATTTAGGGCTTAAGGCGTGGTACACTTTGGACAGGGTGCCAGTCTATCGCAGGGCATACTCACATATACTCACTCACACACTCATTCACACACTAACGCCAGTTAGCCTAATCTCCATGGTTTTATACTGGGGAAGGAAACTGGAGTACCTGGATTAAACCCACTAAACAAATTAAATTTTTTTATTTGTCACATACACAGTCATACACAGTACGATATGCAGTGAAATGGTTAGAGAATGCACAGGGAGGACATGCAAACTCCATGCCCACCTGGCCATATAATTTAATCATAATAATAAAAAAATTAAAAACTGCATTACATTATAATCACCTAGGTTTTGGGTTCAGACGGCATGGTGGCTTAGTGGTTGGCACTGCTGCCTTGCATGTCCAGGGTACAGGTTTGATTCCCACCTAAGGGTCTTTATGCATGGAGTTTTCATGTTCTTCCTGTGCTTGGTAGCATTTCCTCTGGAGGTTTCCTCCCACAGAACAAAGACATGCAGATTAGGCAAACTGGTATTCCCAAAATTGCCCATAGTGTGTGTGTGTGTGTGTGTGTGTGTGTTTGTGTGTGTGTGTGTGTGTGTGTGTGTGTGTGTGTGTGCATTTCACACAATGCATCCCAACATAAATGCTATTTATCTCCTTAGTTCAAATATGCACCAGCAAAAAAATTATATATATACTCAGTCAGTCTTGCTCTTCCCAACAAAAAGGAACTGCAGCATCTGTTTGGGTAGCATTGACACTGAGACAATACTACTTGTAATACAGCTTAGTTATATTAAATACAAATAATTCAATGTTGATATTAGAAGATTTGATGTGATATAACCTAGTTATTTTTGAAACAAAAAGTGGTGATGGTTATATTTACATAAGATGCTGCTGTTATATTTGCAATGAAGCAAAATAAAAATGTGAGAGTGTGTTGTGTGAACTGTACATTGACAAGAAGAATAAGAGCTTAGGCAAAATGTCTGGGGGTATATAGGGGAACAGCCCCGTTTCACATCCATTATGTTGTTACAGTGAGTTTATACCTGTCTGGGTAATTCTACTCTAAACATAAAGGCAGTTTCTTTGCTAATATTCATAGTTGACTGAGGATATTAATTCAATGGGTATTTCCGTGTTCTGCTTTTGTTTAAATAAGCAGACTCATACCTTAGGGAAATTAGTTTTCCACATTGTAAATTCCTCTCATTCTATGACATTTGTATGCTCAAGAAAAGTTTGCATAAGAAATCAGAAATGTAAATGGGCATAATCCACTACTCAACTAAGAGTTACAGAAAGTCACTTGCAGTAAGGATCAGAAACACACAGAACTACTGAATAAATGACAGCCTTAAAATCTTCCCTTCACAGGTAGGACTGGAAGTTTAACCTTTATTGTTTGGAAAAATTCATTCTGGGTATTATTTCATATCTGCCATTTTAGTTGTCTAACTTATTATTTATTTCCACAGTGATAGGCATGCCCAGGGGTGTCTGTAAAAGGGGGACTAATTTCCCAATGACACCCTTAATAATGTAATTATTAAATTAAATGTAAATGTAGTAGGAAGATGTCATGATTTACTGAAAAAATGTCTGACTGGGTTGCACAATTATTGTGACGCAAGTTTGAAAATTTATACTATTTATATGCATGCTTTACAAATATATTTTATTTATAATATAGTGCAGTCGTAAATTATATCTGCAGATTAATATCCACTGAAAAGATATCAAACCTGTTAAATATCTATACAATGTAAAAGTTTGTTATTGTGGGAGGCGGCACGGTGGTTTAGTGTTTAGCACTGTCGCCTCGCACCTCCAGGTCCGTGCTTGGTGGGTTTCCTCTGGGTACTCCGATTACCTCTCACTGTCCAAAGACATGCAGGTTAGGCTGACTTGCAATCCCAAATCGTCTATGTGTATGTGTATATGTAAATATGTGTGTATATATGGTGAGTGTGTACATGTGTGACCTGCAAGGGTTTGGCACCCTGTCCAGGGTGTAGCACACTTCTTGCCCTAAATTTCCTTTGATAGGCTCCTGGTCCCCCACGACCCCGTGACAATTGTGGGAGTTTTTTTTACATTTTTATTTAAGGTCTCAGACTTTATAAATGAATTGCTTTCTCGTCTTGTCTGCACATTTATCATGACAAGATATATGATCACTATTTTATTTTAACTTGCAGCTACCTGTCCATTATGAAGCTAAATCTTTTTCTCTTGTGTCTCACCAGTGAGTGTGTTTACATTTACTTCAAAACATATGTTATACAGTATATATATATTGCAGTACAGACCAAAAGTTTGGACACACCTTCTCATTCAAAGAGGTTGAATTTGTATTGTGGCAAGAAAAAAGCAGCTAAGTGAAGAAAAACGAGCGGCCATCATTACTTTAAGAAATGAAGGTCAGTCAGTCGGAAAAATTGGGAAAACTTTGAAAGTGTCCCCAAGTGCAGTCACAAAAAGCATCAAGCGCTACAAAGAAACTGGCTGACGTGCGGACCGCCCCAGGAAAGGAAGACCAAGAGTCACCTCTGCTGCGGAGGAGAAGTTCATCCGAGTCACCAGCCTCAGAAATCGGCGGTTAACAGCAGCTCAGATCAGAGAGCAGGTCAATGCCACACAGAGTTCTAGCAGCAGACACATCTCTAGAACAACTGTTAAGAGGAGACTGTGTGAATCAGGCCTTCATGTAGAAGATCTGCTAGGAAACCACTGCTAAGGACAGACAACAAGCAGAAGAGACGCGTTTGGGCGAAAGAACACAAGAAAGAACACAAGAAAGAAAACTCGCTGAATGAGGAGGTGTGTCCAAAACGTTTGCTCTGACTATATATGTATATATATATATAAGAAAGAGAAAATATCTTGCCATATACTGCCAACAGGTACTGTGCCGATCACCATGTCCAACGTCACTCAGAACTACCATCTGGTCATGACGCCGATGACGTGGTCAGCTGCGCAGAATTACTGCAGAGAAACGTACGATGACCTGGCTGTAGTTCGGAGTTCTAATGATCAGTTAAGCATATCAGCAGAAGCACTAAAAAACCTTATGACTTCCCTTGGCTGGATTGGACTATATAATAATGTGGACAGCTGGCGTTGGTCCTTAAACAACGTGCCATTAAAAGATACTGCTCTGAAAAATTGGGCCTTATTGGAGCCTTCTATTGGTGGTGATGCATGTGGTGCCATTTCTTTCACGGGGTACTGGTCAACCAGCTCCTGCTTATCCTTTAAAAGCTTCATCTGCTACGATTGTGAGTCACCATCTTAATTAAAAAAATGTCTTCGTTTGTGTTTGCCGACTAGGTTGTAATAATTTACCAACCTTAGAATTTATCTAATTCCTTAAGATTGCTCTGGTCCATTACTAGGTATGATTTTTACAATGTAAGGTATAATTTTTCCTTACTAATAAGTCATTTTCACCTTTTTTAATATAATACTGTATTTCACTGAGACATTGTTAATATGGAAAGTACGAGTAATGGTAAATGTGATAAATGATAAATAACAAACTCACATTGCCACTCCTCGAAAACACAGAAACATGTCACTTTTATCTTTAGTTGTACAAATCAGGAAAGCAATGGTGAAAGTTCTTAATCTCTTCTAAGCTACATTGTATCCCATGTAGAAGTTTACAGAAATTCTGCAATGTCTGGAAAAGTTGAGTTGAGATGGGCTAAAGGAAAGGAGGCCTAAACGCTTGTGCTGCTCCTTGCTTATAAGAAATAAAAATCTACAATAGCTGTTATTTCGTAGCTGAAATTAGACATAACTAAATTTAGACTACATATTATACTATCTGCAAGATCACATTGTTAAGCAGTGTTTAAACCTAATCCTGGAGAACAACAGGATTCTGTAGTTTAGAATAGTGATACGAATTCCTGGGGGTCGACTGCCATTAATATTTTATTGTTCTCCCTCCCTGCAGTACCACAACCACTACAATTAATAAGAAAGAAATAAGTGTTGTGGGAGCTGAGGATGCAGTAAAATATGCAGGGCAGTAGTCCTCAGGAGTGAAGAACCACTGGTACAATGTACACTATTCATGCATCAGGAGTGAGCCCTGTAGGGGGCACTGAGCTTATACTTGGACTTCTTTATGTTACTGTAAATGTGCATAGAATAATATATTTTTGTATTTGCTTTAATCTACACTGATAATACATCACAGCTGTTAAAACAAACGGTCACAATGCATTTTTCTGAGATCATAAACAATAATTTATTTATTAAGGCTTTATATAAATGAATGCTCAAAATGACTTTATTTTTCCCTTGAGTCATATCGCGCCATCCCTTCATGCAATTTGAGTCCAAGAGGACATCACACTATCAGTCCCAATGCATGTCGGAATAAATGATCCTGTGTTGACCAGAAACACCATCCAAAAATCCAAAAATGTTAAAAACTGCCAACACGGAACAAGAATCTGACCAAGAATGTCATTATTTTAATATATTTCTTACAATCTACAGCATGGTATAATTGAACCTTCAGAACCCATTACAATGTGCAGAATTTACAGAGTGCAGAATTTTGTATTTAAATACAAAATTAAATGGGGAAAAAAGAAAATGTAAAAAAAAAAACGTGTGTGTTATGCACTCTATCATGTACTAACTGAAGGAGTAATCAGATCTTTTTATTGATCTTTTCCAGCTTCACAGTTCTTCAAATACATCTTCTACTCCCTTCCACTGGTGACCTGGTTTGGAGCTCAGACTTACTGCAGAGCATTTCACACTGATTTGGCCAGTGCCACCACCTCAGTAGAGAACGATAAAATAACAAATGAAATATACTCGCCTATTTCAGCGTGGTTTGGTCTATTTAGGGACACTTGGACATGGACAGATGGGACTATAGCTACAAACCTTCCATGGGGTGTTTCTCAGCCTAATTATGACTCAGGGAACTGTGCAACATTAATGGGCGGAATGTACTATAGTGCGGCCTGCAGCAATCTATATGCCTTCTACTGTCATTTCAGTGAGTGTTCCTTTCATGGATATAAAGCAGTTCCTTCATAAGCTTTTGTTTGTTTGTTTGTTTTCCAGTATAGATTTAATTTTATGTAGGTTATAAACAAGGCCATGTCCTAAATTTTGATAGCCTACAACATGGCAAAATAAAAACAATTCTTATATAGTCATTAATATGGACAAACACATTTGTATTCATTACAGTTCCACCAGTGAGGCACGTACAGATAATAAAACTTCGGATGAAGCTTGATGTAGGTGTCCTTGATTCTGCTGTCCAGTCGTCCACTTTGCAGCAGGTGAGTAGTAATATGCGTAGTAAAACCCACAGTGTTTTACCATTTATGTCTTATTTTTTCTATTCATCATTTTACACGATTAATTTTGTTTTATTGAACGAATCATTGGAGGCTCTATTATTTCTTATGGCAAAATTCACTTTGAAACAAAGTGGTGTCCCAAGTTCCACTCGTGATTTAAAGGCGCAGAAACAACATTTTATTTTGAGACTAATTTCCTTGGGTGCAGTTACAGCCACATGATGGCAGTGTGGGGAAAGGGGACAGAGATTTAGTCAAGTGTATTGGTATGCTTTATATTATATATTCATGTCCAAGGTGTATAAGATTCACTTAGTTGGACTTGGGAAACAAATGTAACTTACGAACGTGCTCCTGGAACGGGACTCATTTACATATACATGAACAAATAAGTACTGTTGCTTGTCGCTATACATTTTACAGAGTGATTCAGTGTCATTCTATCAAAGAAATGAGTAAACCTGAAAAAAATTCAAGGGATTCAGATGACTGGTAGCTTTCATTCTTACAATAGTTAAAAAAATCCACATAAAATGTAGCATGAGTACCTAACTGCAAAATATAGAAATAAATAGATGAATAAATAAACTACTAGGACATGACTATTGTCACGCTCCGGGGTTGTGCGAGGCATAAATGCAGAGGATCCAGATTGTTCAGGGAAACGATATTTATTTATATAAAACATAAACACGAGGAAATAGCGAAATAAATGAAACAAAACACTTTATATGAAAAGGAAACTAAAACACGTATAAACAAACAAGAGACATCCACCTTCAAACTAATTGTAACAAATGCAAGACAAAAACTATAACTCAAACACAACTTATATAATGAAACTAATTATCAACTCGGATCAGGTGCGCGCCCACGTGACCTGACCGAGTTGTCAACCGGGAAATGAAGTCTAAATAAAAAGGACTACACACAAAAAACATAGGGCGCTTTGGCGCCCTCTAGAGGTTATCCCTGACATAACCCCCCCTCAAAGGGCGCAACTCAGGGGCGCCATAGGAGGTCCAGGGCATCCCCCCCAGGGTCCAATGTCCGCCCTTCTTACCCCGAGGCTGGCTCCTAAGTCCCGTGGACAAGGTCGCCCAATGTCCTCGCTGAAGCGGGGCGGCGGAGACGGAGGCAGCCCGCCATCCTGGCTGCTGTAGGGTGGCGAAGGCAGTGGCGGAAACTCGCTGTCGTCCTCAGCGCAGGACGGCGGCGGTGGCGGAAACTCGCTGTCGTCCTCAGCGCAGGACGGCGGCGGTGGCGGAAACTCGCTGTCGTCCTCAGCGCAGGACGGCGGCGGTGGCGGAAACTCGCTGTCGTCCTCAGCGCAGGACGGCGGCGGTGGCGGAAACTCGCTGTCGTCCTCAGCGCAGGACGGCGGCGGTGGCGGAAACTCGCTGTCGTCCTCAGCGCAGGACGGCGGCGGTGGCGGAAACTCGCTGTCGTCCTCAGCGCAGGACGGCGGCGGTGGCGGAAACTCGCTGTCGTCCTCAGCGCAGGACGGCGGCGGTGGCGGAAACTCGCTGTCGTCCTCAGCGCAGGACGGCGGCGGTGGCGGAAACTCGCTGTCGTCCTCAGCGCAGGACGGCGGCGGTGGCGGAAACTCGCTGTCGTCCTCAGCGCAGGACGGCGGCGGTGGCGGAAACTCGCTGTC
>QMIH01000601.1:410945-481218 GCA_003987875.1 Clarias batrachus | reverse complement strand
GTGATTTAAAGGCGCAGAAACAACATTTTATTTTGAGACTAATTTCCTTGGGTGCAGTTACAGCCACATGATGGCAGTGTGGGGAAAGGGGACAGAGATTTAGTCAAGTGTATTGGTATGCTTTATATTATATATTCATGTCCAAGGTGTATAAGATTCACTTAGTTGGACTTGGGAAACAAATGTAACTTACGAACGTGCTCCTGGAACGGGACTCATTTACATATACATGAACAAATAAGTACTGTTGCTTGTCGCTATACATTTTACAGAGTGATTCAGTGTCATTCTATCAAAGAAATGAGTAAACCTGAAAAAAATTCAAGGGATTCAGATGACTGGTAGCTTTCATTCTTACAATAGTTAAAAAAATCCACATAAAATGTAGCATGAGTACCTAACTGCAAAATATAGAAATAAATAGATGAATAAATAAACTACTAGGACATGACTATTGTCACGCTCCGGGGTTGTGCGAGGCATAAATGCAGAGGATCCAGATTGTTCAGGGAAACGATATTTATTTATATAAAACATAAACACGAGGAAATAGCGAAATAAATGAAACAAAACACTTTATATGAAAAGGAAACTAAAACACGTATAAACAAACAAGAGACATCCACCTTCAAACTAATTGTAACAAATGCAAGACAAAAACTATAACTCAAACACAACTTATATAATGAAACTAATTATCAACTCGGATCAGGTGCGCGCCCACGTGACCTGACCGAGTTGTCAACCGGGAAATGAAGTCTAAATAAAAAGGACTACACACAAAAAACATAGGGCGCTTTGGCGCCCTCTAGAGGTTATCCCTGACAACTATACAGCATTACGTTTCAGAAATAAACTCTCATTGTTCTTCAGATTAAGCAGAAGCTGAATGGATTGGGCGTGGTGAACACGGCAGTGACCTGGAGGGTGCAGCCAAATGGAAAGATCTTCAACAAGGAAGATAAACACCTGCCTGCTCAATTTGCACTTAAAATATTTAACTAAATGTTATAATATTATGTATAATATAACTTTAATCATAATGAAACTAGAGAAATGTCCAGAACATATTTAGAATTTAAGTACATTCTAACTGGTTATGCCTTTCAAGTTGCTCTCTCTAAACGAATGGATTTTACATTTTACAACTATATTTTTATATTGTAGAATTTCTTAAGAAAGGAAGTAAATGTGTGTACAATTTAAGAACTATGCATTGAAGAAGTTTAGTTCTATCTGTAGCTTGATTATATGACATTTTAATACTCTTTTATGTTCTGTGGCTGTGTACATCATGATGTATAAATAATTTTAATTTGCCATTGTTGTAAAAATAATTCAATTAATTAACTTAAAAGTTAGAAGATCTGTGTGTAGCGGAAACATGTTAACTGTTTGAATGCTTAATGTACAATATAGACTTGAACCACAAGCTGGAAGCAGAGCACAAATCATGACTAGATTGGATGCATGTTTGTTCATCTAAATAGGTCAAATACATTAACTGCTTTTGATTTAATGGACGATTCCAAGCTAGTTATAATTAACACATTAGCACTAAAAATACAAATGAAAACAGTCAACAATATAGACACTCATTCATGGTTTTGGCGTATGGTGACAGTGAATTTTAGGTTTTCATTAGCTGTAAGCTATTGTCATCAAAATTAAAAGAAATAAAAACTTGTATATCAGCCTGTGTAGTGAATCTATATAATACCGGAGTTTCACTTTTTGAATTAAATGTCGGAAATAAATCAACTTTTCAATGATATTATAATGTATTGCGATGCACCTGTAAAACCTTAAATCCATATTTTGTGACATTAACGATCAAAGGGATTCTAAGGATTAATTGCATAATCATAAGAAAATAGGTTACTAAATCTCAGCTCAAAGCTAAAGCAATGACCAATTATACAAATCTAATTGTTTTTTAATCAGTTATGACTACACACAGGATAAAGCACCTATAATGCTCATAAAGAGGCAAAGTCAGGTGTTGTGCATTTTTCTGATGATTACTGGCAGTCTTATTTAAGGCCCATTTAGTTGGCCATTGCGCTGCCTGATGAGGCAGTCATAGTGTTACAGTTGTTGAATTGAATTGAATTGAAGTTACAGTAAGTTTAGTTTTGTGTGGAATCTGTTACTTTAGGTGCCTCAGTCTGTTAGTGTATGTCGTGCATTGTCTTTAACAGTTGCAAGCATTGGTATAACCAAATTCATTTAGAAACAATACTTGGCGATTTTGTGCCTTTTAAATCTCTTACAGTATGACCTAAAAGGAAACATACACAAACTAAATTTTACTACTTGCTTTATTTGAAAACACACATTTTTCTCAAAACTGGAAAAATGATGTCATGTCTCTTTGCTCTTTAAGTATCCAAGTACTTACATAAAGCATTCATAGGGTATGTATGATTTATTCTAGCAACATAACAGTGCTGAGTAAGTTGTATTTCACAACACAAACTTCTACATCCTCCTTTGAAACCGGTCAACAAAGCAAAACAGCAAATCAAAATCATGATACAGACTCTCCACTGTAGCAGATGAAGGGTCTGGGATCGGAGCAGTTGGCATCCCACCAGTATCTGTTTGAGTTGATAAGACCACATGATTCATGTCCATAGTTATTATCAGGATCTTCTGCACCTCACATACTAAAGGTGTTATTCCGCAGTGGGACTTCATTACAAGACCAGCGCCAACTGATGGCTGATATCATTGTAGAGTTCGGTCCAGAATGGTGCTGTTGTACCTTGGTTTGATCATTTTCGTAGCCTTGCCCAGTCATCATCGATTTCTACTGTTGCCAGGTCAGTGTACATGACCCTGCAGTAATTTTTCACAATGGGCCATGTCACTGGTGTCATGATCAGATAATACTTGTGAGGGACAGTTTGCAGGATGGAAACAACAACTGTGACAAGACCTGTTGGTGATATTTTATAATGGTGTATATACAATTTTATTTGAACTCAGAATGAATGAATTATCCTCTGTATGATGTTCCTGAGCTACTGTGATTTGTCATTGCATTCTGATCATAGTATCACAGTAATTAACAAAAGGTTATCTTTATAACATCAGCTTCAGGCCTACTCCAAGTAACACACATACTGATCAAGTGTGAGTAAATATGTTGAGGTTCATGATTTTTTTGATGCTCATACAGCTCCCAACAATATTTTATATTTATGAGCTCATTGCCTAAACATGGTTTTGGCCTGACTCCTGCGGTACTAAACTATGTCCACTAGATGACGGTATTTCACCATTTTCTTTAATATGGCTTCATGTTTACAATTTAAACATATGCAGGAATAACAAATCTAAACAATATAAACATTTAAGGCACCAAATACCCAGAAGGCCTCTGTTCGAGAGGCCTTGATCCACTCATTGCAAAAGAAAAGGCGCCTGCACGGSAAATAGGGGAAGTGAGGAACATGCAGGCAGAAGGCAGGTATAGGGAACAAAGCAATCAGTAAAATAATGATACTGACAAAAAAATAATAGCAAGCAGARCAATATACTAATAATATTTACTCCTTTTATTATATTTTATAGTTAGATACTTATAACTATCGATAATCAAGGAAAAATATGCGAGCTGTGACCCAAGAACGTCCCGTACACACAGAGAGCAAGAAATTGAGGAACTTTAATAAAGGGGAAAAACACAGAAAATACAGGTAGAGATCCCAAAAATAAAATTTCAGTTCTGCTTTGACTGGGACATTACGCAAAGAGCTAGACTTCTGCTTTTAAGAGCGAATAAAGTAATAAAAATAACATATAATATAATGTTTATTAACAAATTAATTATTTCCATAGTTTTTTAGCATCATAAAGCTTGACTGTTGTGGAAGGAATAGGAAAATAAGAATAGGATTATTACCCAGCTTAGGAAAAATTCAAAATGATGAAAAATGAAGCCACCAGCAGTGGTCAATAGTCTGGTTAGGAAAAAGGAACAAACCAAAACTTTCTCCAAAAAAGGAATAAAATAAACTAAGATGTTAAGGCCGACCCAGACATGAATAAATATGAGATGAGAGGGGGAAAATTATGTAATTGGGAGGTGCCAGTCAATCGGACCTAACAGATTTAACACATATCTAATAAATATTAAGTATCTATGTGACTTAAGGAATTTTTTTTTATACTCAAGCTGTTGTTGAGTTTTTGTTAAATTTTGTAAAATTGGTGCAGTTTACAGAATTTGCAATGACAACAATATGCACACACTAACCATCCTACACACACACACACACACACTTTACACACACTTTACACACATTACACATCCTACACAGACTACACATCATATACACAAACACTGCATATTCTACACACTCTACACATCCCGCAAAAACAGTGACCGGTCCAAGCACCTGCACCATTATCATCTTCACCAAACCGACTCATATAATCTCAAAACACTGAGGATGGAATACTGCAATGGGATTTCTGATATATCAGATAGTTTAGCCATGGCGATGCCTCATGCTGAAAAGTGGCTAATAATGTCACACACACACACATACACACACACACACACACATACATATTTATATACACACACAGTATAGACGTTAGAGTTTAGATGCTGAGTCCCGTTTGCCATCAGTGGACATTCTTATAATCTGTTTCATGAGACCCAAACTGTCACGTTTGCCCTTAAGGTATTCCCCTTTAAGTGCACGTGCGCTCTTTGCCCACCATCTTACCATCTTACTGAGGCGCCCGGGTGACGGTGGCACTTTTTTTCAGCAGAGCTTCTGTTTCACTGAATAATCCATGAATTTTCATGAATATGTAAGACCTATTAACACCTCTCAGGTGACACCACACACACACACACACACACACACACACACACACACACACACACTGAACACACTCAGATCACAGAAAGTGGCAACTCCCAAAAGCAGACCAAACATCATCAGCACGTCGCTCCCCTCAAACAGCACAGCAATTAGCATTTACTTACACCAGAGCAGAGTCGTTTACATAAATCAATGATCAATAGCTCATGATACATACATTTAAACAATTTATTCATACAGATTTACCTGTTTTAGATCTAAATTTATAGACTTGTTACTGAACGATTCACCCTGACAAAGAGCCGTATAAGAACAGTGGAAGCTGGAACACCTACACACTGAAACATGCTGTCTGGAAAAAGCACCTTCAAACCGGAAACAACTGGAGCAGCTTGCTCATGAGGAGTGAGGAGGCCAAAATACCTGCAGAGAAGTGCAGAAGTCTCATTGACAGTTACAGGAATCATTTGATTGCAGTGATTGCCTCAAAAGGTTTTGCAACAAACTATTAAGTTAGGGGTGCCATCATTTTTGTCCAGACCTGTTCCATGAGTTTATTTTTTTTATAATTCCGTTGAAGCATGGTTGAAAAGCAATGTCTGACTTTCACTGGTTAACATTCATAGAATTCTTATTTATTATTACTTTTGTCAGATTAAAGTTATTTCTGTGACCATTGTGAGTTTTTCTTTCATTGACYGAAGGGGACCAACACTTTTGTCCACGTGTGTAAAATAGATGTAGAATTATTTTTAGTAGTCTAAATGAAAATATTTTTCCAAACGTGGGCTATTATTGTTTACTTACAATATTTATTAATTTAGTTGAAATGAGGTTTGAGCTCCGGGATGTTGAGCATCGTGATCCTCCTCTTTAATTTCCTACGTAGTCTAATGAGCGCTCAACCGCACGCATAAAAGTTTTCCAGAGCGCACTGGCAGAAATAAACTAATGTTTCACGTTTCATACAAATTACATCATCTGAAATTTGTTTTCCTTTAGTTTATGTAAAAGCAGACATTTTGCTTTTTGTATATTTTTCACATCTGTCAGACAAGTATGCAGTATAGAGCTTCGGTTAATTTTTTTTATGCGCTCAAGTTCACAGAAAACAATACTCAGTTTGCATCTCAGTAATAATCATTGTATTACACTTACCTACCAGGGAAACTGGTGGCAGAAAAACAAGCTCCTCCTCGATATCTTACACAGACCGTATATGCCTTTAGAGATATAATGCCTCTGGCAGTTGTTGGATTGTGTACATACTGTATTTTCATAATTAAATCAAACTTGTCGACCAAGACATTTAAGGTTTCTCAGGCTCGAGAGTGACCAACAGAGAGGCTCCTGCTTCCAAAAATGAATCTCACACCAAATAAATATTAATATTGAACATTTTTCCTCATTTCAGCAACAATGTAATCAATGGGATTGGGTATCAGGACATATTTGTTTTTTTATACACCACAAAAACACAAATGGCTATAAAAAAGCAATTGAGATATGATTAGAAATGAAAATGTATTTCACTTTCACATTTCAAAAGGTTTACTTACTCCCTCACTCATCTGGCAGTGCAAGGCGACAGTGCTAACCACTACCCCACTGTGCCGCCTTCAAGAAGTCTAACAAACAAAACCCTTTGGAACTTACTTTACTTTACTTTACTTACTTACTTAAATATTGTAGTTGGAATCCATCAAGTTGTGGTTGAAAGAGATGTTGGTGTATGTAAATAAGGCCATCATTAAGATTAAGAAATAAAACAGACCCATCAGAGAGACATAAGAAGTGAAAAGTAAAAATAAGCCTGAATAAAGAAAAACATTTAATTAAAGTGAATAAGAAACTCACTCACAACATCTAGCCAATTCAAGGACGCTGTGGTTAATCTGCAATCAAAGGACACCTTAACGTATGCAAACACAGATGACTGATGTCAAAATGCAAACCAGTGGTAGCAAAAAGGGCACCTTAAACTTTGCTAGAAAACACCTAAAGAACAATAGAACAATTTTAGATCAATTCTTCAGATAGATGAAACTAAACTTTAACTTTTACCATAAGGATTCAATGAAATTTTATTCATACTGTATAATGCTTTTAACAGTGGTCATTGCCGTAAAGCAGCTTGACAGAAAAAAGGTTTGAAATATTTGAGAAAATATGTCTCAATTATAATTATCAAATTGTTTCTGATAGGCAGTGGCAAGGGAAAACTCCCTGGAACTGAGTTTGAAAGAACCCAGACTCAACAGTGGACCCATCCTCATTATGGCGTGTGTCAGATTGATATAACAGGAATTCATTTGCGGTCATACTGTGTGCTATGAAAACAAAATTGTGCAGAGTACAAGCAGGGACTCCGGCAGGACTAACTATGACATCATCACTAAAAGAGAGAGCCAGAAGGAAACACAGACATGAGGGGGAACTGAGATGTAAAGCAACCGATCACCTCACCGTCAACAAACCTGAGTGATCAATGAGAGTGGGGAGGACAGCATCTAAACATACCAGTTCACCAGAATACTCTACGTCCATGAGTCCCCCAGATCTGCTCCTTTACCTAAGGCTAATCTAACCCTAACGCTATATTGTTCAAAAGTTAATTTATTTCAGTAATGCAACTTAAAAAGTAAAACTAATATACTGTATGAGATAGCTGAAGCCGTGATTTGTCATAATTGAGAAGATGACGGGTTACAGCTCATAAAAACCCCAAATCCACAATCTCAGAAAATTAGAATATTGTGAAAAGTTTCAATATTCTAGGCTCAAAGTGTCCCATTCTAATTAGCTAATTAAGCCATAACACCTACAAAGGGTTCCTGAGCATTTAAATGGTCTAACACCATCTTCATGGTCAAGTGGAAACATCCGAAGTCACCACACACATGCGTAGCAGACCACACAGGGTCATACTTACAGTAGTACCCAACAGGGCCCGGGCAACTTCCATGTGAATGGCATGCGGCTGCCATTTGTATGCTGTGATTCCCCCCCTCTCTCTCTCCTGCCAAAGGCGTGTCAAGATTTCACAGTAAACGCACCCATTCAAGACCTATTTATTAATTTTACCAGGTGCCATCACTAGATTTTTCGTGATTTTTAGAACAACAATTTAGCTTCGCTGAGTTGCAGTCACGTGATTTTAACATCCTACCCCTATTGTGTATACCTCACAATCTCGTAATGGATACAGTCAATGTATATTTAGCGCAAAGTGCTAGCAGGGTCTAACTATGTCAGCATGACTTAGGAAGGAAACACAGACATAAAGGCTCCCTGTGAAGTAAAGCAATTCACCCTGAGGGATCAAAGAGAATGGGGAAGACAGCATCCAAACATACAGTACCAGTTTGTCATAAAAATCTATGTCTATGAGTTCCTCATTAGTGTACCTTTACTTCAAATCTGTTCACAGAATGCTTTTCTAAATAAACACATTTTTCAACTGAGTCTTAAACACTGAGACTGTGTCTGAGTCCTGGAGAAAGAAAAACCTCTGGCCCTGCTGTAGTTTTCATAACACAAGGTACCAACAAGCAACATACAACTTTTGACCAAATTAGGCGTAGCAGATCGTAAAAAAAAACTCAGGTACCATTGGTGCAAGACCATTAAGGTTAATAGTGCTAATATGTAATAGGTTAATAGTCGTAGTTCTGAAGAAATGTCACTGGGAGATAATGCAGTGCCAAACCCACAACAGTCATTTATGCACACCAGTGGAATGGGCTTTATTATTGATTTTTTTTTTACACTGTAGGCCTAGTCTTACTTTTCCTATGTAAAACAGGAAGATGTTTTTACAGTAGTAGAGTCCAACCTGAAGGCTTGTTTTACACGTTAGTAAAACATTGAAAAAAAAATGAGATTTTTACTTTTTATTTGCCAAGTAAATGTATTCAAATAATCACAATGCCCTTCTCTGGACATTGTAAGGTGTGTAAGTGTCCACCCCTGACCTGTTTCTCATCTTTAGAAAAAAGTGTTGCCTCACCTTAGTGAAAAATAATACGTTTACAGCATGCAGTAAATATTACAGTCTGCTAGGTACACTATAGTAATTACTATATTAACCTAAAGTGTTTTTCCTATGGGTTATGATTACATTATTAGTTCTTTTGTAGATTCATTTTGGAATAATCACATTAAGATTAATATTGAGTTGGATTTTTGCCAAATTGCTAGTTCTCATTAAAGGCAGCCTGTTGGATTTTAGCACAGAAAAGAAGTGAGTGAGCTTAAACATGCTTTTAACGGTTTTATTTTTTCAAAACATGGAACGTCAAGTCTAATGAAGAGCAATATGAAACTCAGACTGCGTCAAACATTATGTAATGTTTCCAGGATTGGAGGACAGGGGAAGTAGAACAGATTTGTGTTTAGACGAATGAGTTCTTAGACGAAAGATATAAAACTGTGAGCTACTGAAGAATCGCTGGCGTTCAGATTTTTCACATCATAGGTATGTTTCAGTGTTCAAATCTTATATTTAATATAAAAAAGAGCAAATTATTGGTTTATTGTAGCTCTATGGTGTTCTATGGTGTTTAGTGCTGTACTAAAGTCATGTTTAAGCAGATATTACACAATATTGAAAATCAATACTTCAGTAATACTCCAATGTAATGCATTAATACTGTGTTAATACTGCAGTTAATATTAAAAGGCTACTGCAGTTAATATAGTAGATGTACTACAAATAAAATATACAGGTATACACAATTTTAAAAAAGCTGGAAATGTGCTTACAGTATTCCTATAAACTCAAAATGTGATGTAGTGTAATAAAATTACATTATGACAAATGTATTGCAATTAATTTTATTAATTAGGTAAAATCAATTGTATGGATGCTTGCAACTGTTTTCTCTTTGCCTGGGCCTTGAAATAATTTAAAGTTGACACTTTAAATTACCAGTTCAGAATTGCAAATTACAACTGAGCCACAAATCAAATGACTTTAATGAAATTAGACATTAGGATCCTATATCTCTTGAACCAAACAATGAACCTGATACCTATTCACATATTGTGATGGTCACAAGTCCCCTGCCCTCATACAGTATGTTTCTGTACAGTAGCCTGTACTGATCATTTAAACAGCACGCTATGCATCCTTATCACAGGATGTTTATGGTATTTGTCAGGAAAAAAACAGTAATAATAGTCTACCGTACATTAATATTACAACATCAGAATTCATTATAATAATAACTGCTTATAATAATAATAATAATAATAATAATAATAATAATAATAATAATAACCTAGTTAGGATAACAGTTACTGCCATACAGAACAGGACCGCAGGACTTCAGTGCAGGATAACTGCAGTTACTGAAGGTAATTACTTTGATATACAGTAGAACTATTTTACCAATAAACTGTTTAATAACTACAAAGTTACAGAATCATATTTCAATACAACTGCATTGTGCTGCATTGCACCGACATTATAACTAAGAGCAGTATAACTGCAGTTATTTTTGTAAGACACTATTTGATCATAAAACTTTAGGACACAGTAACTGCTTCAGAGCAAACAGAGAAATAAACTCAATTTTTGTCTCTCTAACTAGCCAATTGTCTTCCTATGTTAACTGATAACTAGCATGATAACTTATTTGGTCAGTTTAATGTGCAATTTTTTTTCTATGTTTTCTTTATCTAGATTTTGTGTGTGACTTCACAGCTACTCATTCATCATGAAGCTCATTATTTTCCTGTGTCTTACTGGTGAGAGCCTTTTACTAAAACAATTTTCTTGCTCCTTAATATTTTTAATATTTAACAAATACATGTAACTGTGTTTATATTTGATTTTGCAAACCTTGAAAGAATAAATGCTGAATTGTAAGAAAAAAGAAAAAAGAAATGGAAAAAAATGCACAATATTTTCAGCACCTATACCCCTCCTGCCAGAAATGGGTTTCAAGATTTCACACCCATTCAAGCTGTATTTTTTTTTTTCATTTACCTGGCGCCACTACATGGTGCTTTGTTCTCAAGAACATGTTAACACAAGCCAGCAATTTAGCTGCGCTGAGTTGCACTCATGTGATTTTAACAACCCACAACACCCCCACCGAACTGACGCCATCAACCTGCTCTACAGAGGTGAACCAGGCAGCTTAATGGACGTTATTCGGGGTAAGTGGTGACTTTTTTTATTAAAATTGTTTGGGTTAGTTTACAGTTTAATTACCATTTTAGTTTTTTTATCGACCGTTTTGAATATCACTGGTAGCACCAGCAGTGGTCATACAGTACAGTATGTGACTTTTGAGAACTTAATCATCTGTTTACCAAGTCTGGAGTTAACATTATAGCTTACTGTCAGTGTCACGAACTCACAATGTCACTCCTCTTTCATTTCTGAAAATGAATTTCAGAACGTGACTGAGTGTTGTTTGGATTCAGATAAATTCAGAATGTATTTATTAATAAATTAGAATGAGAATTTATTATTAATCTGCTGGTTATTTCTGCGATGGCAATATACAGTAATGTGGTGCAGTCCATGTGAGACACAAGCTGAGGCTAGATTTACAGGAGCTAGCGAGCTAAACGTTCATGACCATGTTTATATTTTCCCCACTTTGGCCGTGACTTTGCATGGTCGCGCGAGCGCTTAGTTAACGAAAGCTGAATAAAAACCCTGAAATGTTTATCAGTTAAGGAGTAGAGGAGTAGAAGCTTCAGAGATGAACTAATGCTCATATACGAGTGTTATATCACTTAACGTATTTGTATGAAAAGCGCATTAAGTAAATTCTGGGTAATTTAATGCAGATGTTAATACTAGGGCTGCTCCGATCAGGATTTTTGGGGCCGATCACCGATCTCCGATCACTAGAAGCTGTATCGGCCGATACCGATCACTGATTAAAGGGTCTACTCGAAGCCTTATCATGTGGCATTATTTATTAGACTATATTTAACAACAATGTAAATCAAGTATTGAAGCTACAAGAAGAGGAATATCATGAATTGACAACTGTATTTATTGGCCAGCTATTATATCAGAACAGAAATTCATAGTTTTATTATTATCAAATATGAGATCACTATTATAATTTACCCTAGACACGTCGCAGGTGTCAAGACAATTAATACAAATTCTTATATAATGTTTATTTTCTGACACGCGAAACCGTGTAGGTGAGATAGCGGTATTACAGACAGCTGAGCTCTCGCGCTCTCTCAAATGTCTGATGAGGTTCGTGGTGTTAAAATGCTTTGGCTGCTTCCTGCCTCGTGGAATTGTCTTCTTACACAGGTTGCAGATTGATAATGTTTTGTCTTTTTCACGCAACACGTAGAACTACCAGACCGGTGAAGCCATTTTAGCAGCTCGCAAAAAAAAATTGTCCCGCGAGTTTTACGTCATCTGATCGGCTTTTCTATATCGGCCATTATAGAGACCGCCGATCAAACTTCCCAAAGCAATTAGCGGCCGATTCGATCAATCGGAGCACCCCTAGTTAATACAGACAGACAGCGGCTAACGCTAACACAGTTCAATGGGTAACATTAGCACAGCCAGTTTATTTACATTCCAGAATTCCCAAAACAGTATTTTACACACTCTGKGGTAAATAGGTTTATTAATATATTTTATTTTTATATAAGTTTATTTTTTTGTCTTCACTAAATTCTCCTGTTGTCTTTAAGCGGAGCTCCGCTGTGGAGGTTTGTCTCAGACGGGTGACGGCTGGACTTTTGGAGCTACTGGAGGAAGCTGAACAAGCTGTTGAAGGTGCTGTAGTAGGGATGACGTCACAGTGCAACAGCTTTAGACTGATGTTTGATCAGGTCTATATTCTGAACATAGAATTGCAAAACGTCTGATACTTTGGGAGAAACAAAGACATAAACTATTGCATCTTTGCTAGTTTTTAAAAAGAATATATTAATATAAAAGAACCAGAAAGGGACTGATAAGCAGCTGGTGTTATCCAGGTATCTTACTGATCTTTAAGCAAAATACAACATGCATTCACCTGTTTTATACAAATTAATGTTTTAATTTTGACTAGTTTTGGAAGAATAAATATTTTTAAGTAAATGTTTGCGTGTTTTAATTATTGGGGAATTGTTTGAACCAACTACTTCAATGGGCAAAAAAATGAGACAATTTTGTTTTAAATAATCAAAGAGTTGGACTATAAAATAAATAAATAAATAATAATAATAATAATAATAATAATAATAATAATAATAATAATGTATTAAAGCCACCTGAGAAATGCAGGAGCACACACAGACATGGCTCTCCATCCAAAAATGCTTGCATGTAGCACTTTAACTGTTGGCTTGTAAATTGTTGATTAAACCTATGAACACAGCTGTTCAGAAGCAGTCTGAAACACAAGCGCATAGTCTATTTTTTACTTTAATTAAAAGACATAAAGTGATAATAATTTACACAGTGATAACATTGTTTATTTTGCTGCATACGGTAATTAGCAATATTTAAAACAAAACAAACCAGAAAGTACGTTTTCCATGTATTACAGTATTACAAGTGCCCTAACAAACACAGCTACAGTGTACAGTACAAACAAAGAGTGTGTCCGCTGGTGGGGATTGGAAGATGAAACCTCATTTACAAGACAAAAGAGGGTCAGAGGTGTGAATGCGCATCTCCTCTTTTCTCTTCGGTGTGTGTGTGTGTTTGTGTGTGTGTGTGTGTGTGTGTGTGTTTTAGGTTCCTAGGGAGGCATTCTTAAATGAGTCTGCCTGAACCTTTATAAACGGCAATTTGGGGAAATCATGCTTGAGAAAATGACAACAACAATTAAACACTTGATCATTTGGTTCTGTGCTATTTTGTGCTATAAGTGACCCATATTTTTTTCTCAGTTTAAAAAATGTTTTGGGTTTTAAGAACTTCATTAAAAGAAAAGCCAAATCCAAATTTAGGAGGAGTGGAATGTGAGAAAGGTAAGGTGGGAAATCTCAATGGAGAACGTACTGACTCCGCCCACTACTGACTGTTAGATGGTGTTAAGTTCGACCTGCCGGCGCGCAAATGTGTTTGTGTTAAAGCCAGCTCAGGCAAACCTGATGAATTGGGTGACGGCAGTAAATTTGCCGTAGACAGTGTTTATTTTGCTGAACATTAAAACATGAAAACAGGCATGTCCAATAAAACAGTGCATATTTAATAAGCCATATTGGTTTCGGGGCAAAAGTAAAATTAAGCAAAGACTAAGAAGACCCCGTAAACTTGACCCTGTACAGCCACGGACTGTCTTTAACAATAATTGGTGATTGCTTTTATATTTGTTTTTTTGTATATATTTTTAAATGTTCAAATAAAACATGATTTTCAGAGTATATCATTTGTTGTGACATCTGTTTACAGCGTTGGCTGATTTTGTGATTGAGACTCATGAGTTACATTGAAATATTTTTTTTATTAGTAGTAGTAAGCCAGGCTTTAGTAACCTTGGATAAATCACAATATAAGCTCTCTTATATAAGAACTTTTCAGTTGTTTTAGTATTGTTTTCACATGTGAATGTATATGGGGATTTAATCTGTCTCTGCTGCCGCATCTATTCACAGTTGTGATAAGTGATTAATGCCCCATCAGATCTTTGATGGGGATACGATATCCAGGGTTAAATGACTAAAGAAATACTGATCCATATATTATCATTTGTTCCAGATATTATACGCCATTAATCAATTTGTTAAGCTAAATTTTGACTATCAGCAAAAAAACATCATCAAAAATATAAGGAAAACAAACCCTAGCAGAAGTTACATTTTGAGTAAAATACATAGCCTGCATTTGTATTCCGTACCTACAGTTATCAGTATAGATAAATTACAGATGTTACCGTGTCTTTAAGGTACAATTTTTTCTCCAGAATCAGGCGAAATGATTGACAAGTATATTACTGATTTGAAAGTGCTGGCTGACACGTGCAATTTTGGATTGGTTAAAGATTCGCCGATTAGACACTGAATTGTGTGCGGCATACTGTACTCACGTGAGAGAACGTCTATTAAGAGAGTCAGACCTGACGCGTGAGAAATGCGTAAGGATTTGTAGAGCATCAGAACTGTCAAAAGAGAATGTGATGACCATCGAGGGACAAAAAGCTGAAGAAGTGCACTCAGTACAGAGTATTAAACAAGGTCAGAGTACCACACAAACACCTACATCTAAGAGTAAATTCTGTGGAAAACATCAAAAAATTAGTTGCCCAGCTTATGGAAAGCAATGCAGGAAATGTGGCAAGCTGAACCATTTTGCTGCCACATGCAAAACAAAAGAGATGAAGAGAAAAGGGATACACAGTGCAGCAGAAATTGAAGTGGAACCGTTTCAGGAAATCCTAAGCCCTAGTTCGCAAATGAGGGAGGACGAACAGGAAAAACAACTGTTTGCAACCATGTTGATGGAGAAAGACTAGTAAAATGTCAACCAGATTGCGGAGCCAGTTGTAACTTAATCCCCATTCAGCAGCTAAACCCTGACACAGTGATGGGAAAGACTGAACAGATTCTGGTCATGTATAATAAAAGCACCCTGAAACCAGTCGGAAAATGCAGAATAAAAATAAGAAACCAGAGAAACGGGTGGAGGTGGAGGAAACCTCATCACTGCGAAATAAGGCAGTGAAAGCAATGGATCTGGTAAGAACACAGCATGAGAATATTATGGCAATTGATGATATTGTTACCACAGAAAGACGCAGAGAAAAGGAACCATGGGACAAGAGCGACATGCATAACCTAGAGGTGGATCCTGCAGTGAAATCGGTGAGGCTTCCAAAGCGAAGAGTTCCAGTCGCACTAATGAAGCATCTAAAAGATGAACCTTGTAGAGAGAGGCATTATAGCTCAGGTGGAAAAGAGCATGGATTGGATTAGCAGCATGGTGGTGGTGAAGAAACCATCAGGAAAACGTAGAATTTCTATTGACCCAAGACAACTAAACAAAGCTCTGAGACGTCAACACTTTCGCTTGTCCACCATAGATGATGTTCTCCCAGATCAGACCAAAGCGAGAGTCTTTACAGTGTGTGATGTGAAGGACGGGTTCTGGCACATAAGGCTTTCAGAAGAGTCAAGCTACCTCACTACCTTCACAACGCCATGTGGCAGATATAGATGGATTAGAATGTCCATGGGAATCAGCCCGGCTCCAGAAGTCTTCCAGCACAGGTTGACTCAGGCATACGAGGGGCTTCCAGGAATTCGGATAATAGCAGATGACATCCTTGTCTGTGGGGAAGGTGACAACGATGAGGCAGTTGAGAAAGTTCATGACACAAAACTAAGACAACTCCTGGACCTTTGTAGAGACAGAAACATCAAACTAAACTTCAACAAACTCAGGCTAAGACATGAAGAGGTGCCATACACTGGACACAGACTGACTTCCGAAGGACTAAAGATTGACCCAGAGAAGGTGAGAGCCATACTGGAGATGCCCAGGCGATCAGATGTGAAGGGGCTCCAGAGATTATTAGGTATGTTGAACTATTAGTCTAAATTTTGCGCACACTTATCAGACAGTTGTGACACATTGAGACAACTGACACACAAAGACGTAATGTGGGAGTGGACTGATGTACAGGAAGATGCATTCAACAAATTGAAACAAATGATTGCCTCAGCACCTGTTTTGAAACACTAAAATCCAGAAGGTGACCTGGTTCTTCAGTGTGACTCCTCTGAGACAGGCCTGGGTGCAGACAGGACTTTTGCAGGTAGGACAACAAGTCGCTTATAGCAGCAGAGCCCTTACAGCCACAGAAAAAGGATATGCACAAATAGAAAAGGAATGTCTGGCAATTCTTTTTGGAATGGAGAAATTTCACCAGTACACCTATGGCAGGAAAGTAGAAGTACATTCAGACCACAAACCCTTAGAAACCATCATAAGAAAGCCATTGCTTAATGCACCAAAGAGATTACAGAGGATGCTTTTGAGACTACAACGATATGACATTAATGTTGTCTATGTGCCAGGTCGACTGATGCACCTAGCAGATACTCTCCGCAGTGCGTACCTACCAGAGTGTGCTGCAGAAGGATCAGTAGAAATTGAGACAATCAACATGTTGCAGTACCTGCCCATATCAGAGGGGATTCTACAAAAGATACAGAGAGAAACTGCTAAGGATGAGACATTTCAGATGTTGCAGCAAGTGATAGCTCAGAGATGGCCAGAGGAGAAAACTCTGCTGAAAGAAGAGGTAAGACAATTCTTTCCTATAAGAGAAGAGCTCAGTGAACAAGATGGAGTCATTTTTAGGGGAGAGAGAGAGAGCTCTAATACCGGCAAAGCTGAGAACAGAGATCATGGAGAGAATTCATGCGTCACATCTAGGCATGGAGAGCTGCTTATGAAGAGGAAGAGACTGTGTATACAGGCCTGGAATGAGTGCTGCTATTAGTGAATACATAGGGAAGTGTGCTGTTTGCAGAACTGTGAATGTGCGACAGCAGAAAGAGACAATATGCACACATGACATTCCGATAAGACCATGGGCAAAAGTCGGGACAGATTTATTCTCATTCAATCATCACGGTTGACTATTTCACTAACATCTTGGAAATTGATTATCTCCCTGATACCAGCTCAAGCACAGTGATACACAAGCTCAAGGCCCATTTTGCACGACGCAGGATCCCAGACAGAGTAATCTCTGATAACGGGCCACAGTACAGCTCTCAGGAATTCAAACAGTTCAGCATGGCTTGGGGATTCAGGCATGTGACGGCGTCTCCAGCATATCCACAAAGCAATGGCAAAGCCGAGTCTGCGGTTAAGACGGCCAAGCAGCTCATGGGAAAAGCTAAGAGAGCGAAAGCGGATCCATACCTGGCTATACAAGAGAGATGCTGGTGCTCTTTTTCCCTTACCTTGCTGTGTGTTTATATTGTATTTTTGTAAATGTAAATGAAGTATAAAAAAATAAATAAATGTATACTGTAAAATCCAAGATGAGTGTGGGGGATTTGGAATAGAGACAAAGTACTGGATAGAGTGCAAAATGTTTTATTAAACATTATTAAATTTAAATATAATTAAAGTAAATTTTGTAACAAAAGTAGCTGTCAAATAGGAGAAAAATATAAACATTAAAATGTAGTATACAGTATTTTTATATTTAAAAATAGCTTTGTTATTTGCAAACTTGCATAGCAAGAGGTCCATCGTCTGCATCAACGTCCTATTCGATCTCTTGCTGTTCCTTCCTCTGTATCTGTAGTCAGAACTCCTCCATCTAAATCTGAGATTTCATGCAGACATTATGAGTCTCCTGCTCTGCACGTCAGGTTTCGTCTCTTTCTTCTGTTGTTAGCTGGTCTTGTGCTGCTGTCAGAGGTCTCAGTCTGTGTTTCCTCCAGTGTCCGTCTGCAAGAAAGTATAAAGGCAAGAAATTAGCTGAAAGTTGAACCATAACAGCTTGTACAAATTACATTTTTCTAACATTGAAAAAATGTTGGAAAAACACATATTGGATGATCAACATGTGTTTTGGACAATCACAATTATCTGTGTTTGTCCACAGCAATCACAGATAACCTGAAACTGTGTGTGTGTGGAGCTTATGTGTCTCATCAGCATCTCAGTGTTTATAAGTGTCTCTGAGATGTGTTGGAGAATATACATGAAGTTTATATACAACATTTGAGTAAAGAGTAAAGTAGCTGTAACTCTAATAGGTACATAAGCACAACACTGGAGTTGATGACATTCTGCTCTTCTGAACAGTGAAATGATCTGAGGCCTTAAAGTGAGCAGACATGAGGAACATTCAGAGTGAACTTTACTGTGAGCTAATGTGAAAGGATCATCCTGTATATATTATTATATGCATTTAAATGTCACCACGAGATCCACAGACAGTTACCTGGAGATGTGGTGATAATATGAGACTCTCTGTAACAGTGTTAATAACAGGAGTTAATAGTATTTAATATGAACTCACCGCTCACGCGCAGGCTCTCTGCTGGACCAGGCTCCACGCTGTCCGGTTCCCATGATGAAGGTAGATGTTGTTGTGGGTCAGAGGGGTTCCGACTCGATCACACTGGATGGTTTTTATCCTATTATTAATCTTTTCCTCACTTCAGTATCGCACCGCGCGCTGGGTGCTGCTTGAGATGCAGTTTGTTTAACTCTGCACGGCATTGCTCAGCGCTGCTGTACGCGTGCGTGTGTAAATACTTACGGATACTTCCGTAAATATTGATTATCTTTTATATTATAAGAGTCAAACTGTAATCACGCCACTTCCTCTTTTGAGCACAAGTGCGTACTTATGTCCTGCCTTCCGTGCTGGGGAACGCATGAATCGCTCTCGAGACCACCTCTGCAATCGGTCCAGGGATTAGTTCCCGAGCTACTGTAGGAACGATTGCATGCAGACAGACAAAAATCAACTGGTCCCAGGGTCAAGTGTGCTCGGAAATGGGTTCCAGACTCCAGTGAGAAAACGCCCAAAGTTAACTCATGATTGACCAAATATTGGGTTGAATGGCAATTTGTGTTTGTACTTGATGCAGCCACATTGCAGCCAGAATTGGAACACTGTGGTCAACCCACTGTATAGTGATCATAGGATACAGAGAACCAGCAGTCCATAAGGACCAGATAGATTTACTGTAATTGCTATTAAGGTTGAATTTGCCACATACTGTAGATCCACAATTTTTTGTATGACTGAGGATAAATCAGGAGCTCCCTGGGGACTCATACTGCATCCAAAGTTGATAATCAGCTGAATACCTCAGGGGAGTAGCGATTGCAATGACAGACACAAAGACAGACAGAATGATCAATTACATTATTGTAAAGTTTAACATAATTAAGTGCAACTTAAAATAATATGTATTGTAAAAAAAAAAAAAATTTAATAAAACAACCTCTGAATGAGCAGCGACGTGCCAGTATTTACTCATCCAGGTCCCTCTTGGATACTTTACAATTCTTCTTGATTTCCCAACGAATAAAACTAATTGTTATTATCATAGAAATGGTGAAAAGATTACAAAATAAACTATTAGTTAATTATAAAATTGAATAAATGTTAAATGTTTGTTTGTAAATAAATGTGTGTGTGTGTGTGTGTGTGTGTGTGTGTGTGTGTGTGTGTGTGTGTTTCTGATGCGACACCAAGCTACCTTTTGGCATCATGTACAGGAACATTAGGAATATGTATAATCAAGTGTTGAACAGTGTGAATTTACTGTTTGTTTTATTGTATATAATGGTTTAAACAGCTTTTCCTCCAGTTTCTGCATCCATCCAAGAAGCTGTCCCTCGTAAATATGACCTGATCCTGACAACAGTGACATGGCCTGATGCGCAGAAATACTGCAGGGTGATGTACAATGACCTGGCAACAATGCTTAGTGATACCGATTGGCTACGATTGAACACAGTAACAACAAGAAAAGGTCTGACAACAAATGCCTGGGCCGGATTGTATAAGGAAGTCTATAACTGGCGCTGGTCCTTAGACAACCTCCCACTGAAAACAGTCACGTTTACCGATTGGTATCCTGGTCAGCCTGATAATTACAATGGAAATGAAGCATGCGGTATAATAGCTGCATATTACCAGTGGTATGATGTGCCGTGCAATCTGATTAGACCGTTCATATGCTATGATGGTGAGTCAAAATCCTAGTTTATTACTTCTGTTTTATGGCTGATTTCATTGCTTTGCTCATTCAATTGTGTGACTGTGTTACATACATAATGTGATATAGTTTAATAAATACTGATACTTGGCACATTGTAAGTTGTATCTACAGTACAGTATGCATCATATGTTCAGTGCAGACAAAAAAACAAACACTTTTTTAAAATGATATATTCCCTTTTTAGAATATTTAAACTAACACATTTTTGGCAAAAAAAAGAAGAAAAAAAAACAAAACACTTTCAAAACTACAGATACACACTTTCATTTCTTAGTTTATTCTTTTTACTTTTCAACAGCTAAATTCAGTGACGCTAACAAGTTCGTCGCCATCTCTACTCCTCAGCTGAGCTGGCCTGATGCTCGGACGTACTGCCGAACGTATCACACAGACTTGGCCAGCTCTCTTAACAGCTCAGATGATGCCATTTTAGACCAGATAAAGATTAACCAGGGTGATTCCTGGATTGGCCTAAACAGAGACCCGGACATCTGGAAGTGGTCAGACTCGACCAACGCTTTAATCACATGGTATCCTGGACAACCTGATAATTATTATGGCAGTGAGAACTGTGCAGTCGTTTATAAAAGCATGTTCTACGACGAACGATGCACCAACCCGCATTATCATTTCTGTCAAACCTGTGAGTAACTATTTCAATTTCTAATAAACTAAAGAGAGGATGTTTGTTTGGTCTCAACTATTATTATTATTATTTTTTTTGTGTGTGTGTAGACCACTTCATCACCAATACTTGCTTGCCCCAATTTTGAATTATACAAACTCACATTCATGGAAATGTTGCTTTATTCAACCCATTGGTGTACACAAGTAAAGCACTTAGAGCCTAAAAAAGTTTTATGCATACAAATGTTTTTATTTGGTGTTTGCCAAGAAAGTCCCTGAACCAGTCCATAAAATGTCCTACAGAATTTTATCATTCCTTATCTGTGTCTCTGGGGTAAATTTAAGATAAATGGTTCATTAACCACAGTAAAAAAGATATATATACTTTACTGTATCACAAATATATTGAAATCTTCAACAAAAAAGTTGTACCATCAGAAAATATATGAAAAGTATACTAACATCATGCTTTTACCAAATTTTAGAATTTAAACAGACTTCAAAATAGTTGTATTAAAGTACATTTTCCAAAAATATATTATAGTAAATGTACTTTAAGTGAAAGGTTGGTCTAATTTCCAAAGCACATTTATTTAAGCTTTGTTTTTCAATTTATTTTTGGTATATTTAAAAAAATAATATATGCTTGAAATAATCATTGTAACAATGTAATGAATGTATGCATTTAAATACTCATTTTAATATACAGTAGTCTCATTATATTTTCAGCTCAACTTGAATGTACTTATTTATATGTTATTATTTATGCTTATATTTAGTGAATTACTCTCTTGTGTGCGCTTTCAGACTCGTGTTTGCGTGCTGAATCTCTCTCTCTTGAGGGCGCTCTGAAACCTGTTTGTGCGTGCTAAAAATCACTTTTGCGCCTTCAAGATAATTTATGTGTGTTTGCACTCTGTCTCTTCTGTGCGCTCATTGTCATAATGTTACGATACTTGCACAAACTGCAGCTGCGTTATAACTCTGTAACTATTCCAGCCAACCAGAGACTAGAATAGGGACAACACCAGCCAATTAGGAACTGGCGGCGGACACATTCGGACTGTCTGTTTCTGATTTCTGAGTCTGATAGTTTGAAATCATGACTTGAAGCTGCATCGTTGCGTGTGTCAGTTCATATCGTTATCCTTTTATTTTCATCGGCATAAGGAAAAGCTCATGGTTTTTGTTAGGTGGTTCGTATTTAAGTACATAGTTTAAACTATAGAATGTATTGTCTAATGTGTTGTTGCTAAATTTCCTATACGTTGCTTCTGGTACAATGCTCCGTAGTCCTCTGCCTGTTTTCAGTCTTTGTGTAACAGCTAGAATCAACACACCGAGTTTGAACTAATACTGGACCTGTATAGTCTAATACTAATGTCTGACTTTGTTAAGACAACAGTTGAAATTGTAGTTTTTGCGTTACTACTACTTTTACTTTTTTTTGTATTGTATATTTGTATTAACCACAACTTGGGAAGCCATACAACATAATATCCACCAAATAGGGTTGTGTACTTATCTGGAGAAAAAAAGGTACATTATGAAAAAAATAAAGAATTGTGTGTGTGTGTGTGTGTGTGTGTGTGTGTGTGTGTGTGTGTGTGTGTGTGTTTTCCATAGTATACCCAACGAGGAGTCAGATAGTCAAACTGCAGGCTGTGTCTGATGGGAGTGTGTTTGATCCTGCTGTGCAGTCGTCCATTTTACAGCAGGTGAAGTGCTTTGTGTCTCAACATTCATTCTCATTTCTCACATCAAACCATTTTGCTCTGTAAATTTTATTTTTGGAATCCAGGCGACGGGTATTTATTGTGGTTTTGGATTTAATAACAAAATTCTGATTTTGATCTTCAGGTAAAGCAGAAACTGGAGGAAAATGGCATGTTGAAGTATATAAACGTGAGCTGGGGAGTGCAGCCAGATGGAAACATCTTCTACAAGTTTAAAAAGGATAAAGTGTAACGAAACTTGCACGGTGAACTGTGATGTCAAATAGCTTGTGTACAGTTCAATTTTACACCAGGTCATTGTAATTTTTTTTTCAATTTTTCGGATTTTACACTAAACACTTTTAAATAAAATTTAATATTTAAGCTCCAGCTATAATTATAGATTTCATAGATAATCATACATCCATGAATTATCATATATTTTAATTTCACAGTTTTTTAATGTGTTTTCTTTAATTTATTATAATAAATTATTACAATTATTTAATACTCATCACTTCATTAGGTACACATTTCTAGTACTGGTTTGGCCCCTTTTTGACTGCAAAGCTTCCTAAATTCTTAGTGGAATAGATTTAACAAGGTGCTGAAACATTCCTTAGAGATTGGTCCATACTGACATGATAACATCAAGCATTTGCTGCAGATGGCTGCACACTTATGATGCAAATCTCCCATCGCATTACATCTCAAAGGTTCTCTACTGAATTTAGATCTGGTGACTGTACACTAAACTCATTGTGCTGTTCGAGAAACCAGTTTGAGATGATTTTAACTTTATGACATGGTACATTATCCTGTTCTTATACAGGGATGGACATGGTCAACAACAATATCCTGGTAGGCAGTGGCATTTAAACCATGCTCAATTGGTACTAAGGAGCCCAAAGTGTGCCAAGAAAGTTTACACTGAACCACTGCCATCAGTCTGAGCTGTTGATACAAGGCAAGATAAATCCATGCTTTTAGGCTGTTTATGCCAATAAGTTTACGCCACTGAAGAAATTGAGACTCATCAGCCAGACAACATTTTTCCAATAATCTATTGTCCAGTTTACATAGGCTCAGCAAAAAACTCGGTCGTAACGAGATGTTGATGTACTGTTGCCTTTTTATCAGCTTGAACCAGTCTGGCCGTTCTCTGTAAACCCTAAAGATGGTTGTTTTTAAAAATCCCAGTAGATCAGCAGTTTTAGAAATACTCAGACCAGCCCGCCTGGTACCAACAAACATGTCACATTAATAATCATTTAAATAATCTCTCTTCCTCATTCTGATGTTCAGTTTAAACTTTAGCAGGTTGACTTTAACAGGACTACAAATGCCATATGACTGTATATTTTTTATTACCGTGGAGTTGAACAGGTGTACCTAATGAAGTGGCAATGAGAGGAAAAACAAAAAAAATGCATGTTAAATATTGGAATACAGGGTTTAATGTATCGTAGTAAAGAATAATTTCCATATAAGAAATACAATGTGACGGAAAGTGTGAAAATGTGTTCTTTGATCAGTCATTAAAATATATTTAACACTTATGAGGTCATTTGAGTCAAACTGGACATATATAAACACTATGGAGTGAATTCAACACTCATTTACACTCAACACACACTCAGCACTGTGTACTTTGCTCACTGATATTAGATTTCCTTTATTCTTACTCTACGGTGTCATGAACTAGGGGTAGTTCTTACTGACGGTTATTGCCGTGGGCTGAAGAGCGCAGGCATAGACGCAGAGGTTGTATTCACACATAAAAAAAAAGTATTTTCATTAAACAAAATATCCCAAAACCAACAAACAAAACACAAACTCTGAACACAGGAAGAATACAACACGTTGGCTCTTTAACTTAACACACAAACTCAAATAAGAATATCACACAGGCTCCTTCCAAGCATATCACACATGCTAAGAGCTTACACATGCTAAGGGCAGGGGAGACACCAGAGACTAGATACAGGGAAGAACCTAGAGACACAGGAATTACTAGGGACCGGGGAGAAGCCAAACCCTAAAGATCAGGGAAAGCCTAGACAAAGGGGGGGGGAGGGGGGACCTGGACACAGGGGGAGAGAACCTAGAGACGAGAGACAGGGGAAACACTAGAGACACACTGAAAGGTACTCACATATATCAACAAATAAACTAAAAAGTACACTTAACCGGACACACATAACAATACAATACAGAGCCAGCAAAGCAAAACAAAACAAAACAAAACAAAACAAAACAAAACAAAACAAAACAAAACAAAACAAAAAACAAAACAAAACAAAACAAATGCCCCCTAAACAGTATTAATGCTCGACCCAGGTTCCCAGAACAACCAGCTATTTATAACTACTCTAATGAGCTACCTCGGTTCAGGTGAGCTCAGTCATCACCTGACTGAGGTGCCTTCTGGGAAACTGTGTCTACCAACAAAACTACAAACACAGGAGAACATGCACACAGTGCCCTCTAGGGGTGGTCCCTTTACATACAGTCATAAATATCTATTAATGGTATCCTTGTATTTAATTTCTATATTCTGTATCTGAGTGCAGTTTTGTTAGTGTTTTACTTCAACACTATTCATATGTGTCTGCTAAAATAAAAGATAGGGAATTTAAGATCATACATTTTGACACACCTGAAATTATTTCTGTTTTAATTTTAGCTGAAATGGTGCACTGTCATTATTGATTTCATGTGTGTATATATAGGCAGCCATAACATTAACACATAAACTAATTATTAATCAGAACTCGATCAGATTGGGAACTGGGAAGTTTGGTGGCTGACTTGGACCCCTTGCTGTGACCCTTGTGCAGTGGTCTGTAATGCACTGTGTGTTTTGGTGCCTTTTTAATGTGGTCAGCTTGAACTTTTTCAGCAATTTGTGCTGCATTGACTTTCTGTGGGATCGAACTGGATGGGTGGATAGCCTTTGGCCCCACAGGCATAGATGAGCTATGGTGCGCATAATCCTGTCACCACTTCACTGGGATATCACTGATAATCATTTTTAATATGTTAACTTTATTTGGTGTTAATGTCATGGCTAACTGGTGTATATTTGATTTTAAGTACTGTAAATAAAACTGGTGGGAGCACAGACATGAGGTCAAGTCTTATGGGAAAAGAGTGTGCCCATGTGGTTTTAATTGCTGTCTTGGCCAACCGGCCCCATCCATCTCTTCTTGGGTGTTTCAGATGGGAAAACTGATGTTCTGCAGTTCTCAAGAGACAAAGGCAAGAGAATTCATAATTCACAATTTTCATATTTCATACAAATTTCCATAATTTTATTTTGATTGTGTAAAGCTGCTTTGTGACAATGACAACTGTTAAAAACACAATACAAATATAAATTTAATTTCGTTGAAAAAATAGATTGTTCAAAGAGAAATATAAGGAAGTAAAAAACATGCTTGGACACAAAATTAAAAAAAAATTAACAAAAAGGAAAATGCAGAAGCAGAAGATTGAAATTAAAACACTACAGGAGCAGCATAAAGATAAAGCAAAATGGGTGTTTAAAGGATAAAAGACTGGACAAATTAAAGTGAGTTCTTGTGATTCTGAGTGGATGTCTAGACAGGAAGAAGAAGCAAGACTGACACCATCAGCTACCCAGCATTATGATACCACAAAATGATTTTGTGCTAATTGATGGCACAATCCTTTCCTGAACTGACATTGATGAAGGAGGAATAGAGGAAGATGAGGAAACTGAGAGAGTTCAACATAAAGAGACGAAAAAGAAGCAAGACAAAGAACAGACAAACAAAGGAACAGATGATCACATTGATAAAACACATTAGGAAAGCACGCCTAGCATACAGAAAACATGTGCAGTAGTGAATGTCAACATGACAGTTTTTTTTCATTCATCATAACATTTCTTTTGGAAAACATCTGATTGGGAGCAGCTTTGTTTTCCAGCATGACAGGGATCCCAGGCACAATGAAATTATATTTGGGTGAATAAAACAAAAATACATGATTCATGTACTAGTGTGTGTGTACGTGTGCATACTTACGGATCTGGCTGTTAAGAACACATATTTCGAGAAAAGGGAAGCTGTGAACATTGATGTACATTACCTGTAGGGGGCAGTCGTGTTTCAATCTGAGGTACTGTGTGTCTACTGAAGCCGAAAATGGTTCTTAGGCACCCATTCCCAGTCAGCGACAGAGCTCATAAACATGTCAAGCTCAAACTGTAAATTCTTCATTTTCTTTTCTCGTTCAATGATGATTCTTCTTTAACGGCGCTTTCTCCATTAGGTATTATTATTATTATTATTATCAGTAGTAGTAGTAGTAGTAGTGTTGTGAATTTATTATTATTATTAATGTTATTATTATTGTAACGCACCTGCGGGTGTGCAAAAAGATGAAGTACAACAAAGAATACAAAAGTGTTTTAGAACCAAAAATATATGCTACTCGCTAAATACAATGCGACAGCACACAGAATGCCTGAGCATTGACTGTGCTTTCTTCATTCATTATTTTTAGTAGTAGTACTCTCTTAAAAATTCTGGGTTTTGATAAACACATTCTTAGGTTGTTTATGCTGGGTCAAAATTCTGGGTTATTTCGGGTACTTTAATCACAATGTTGGGTTGCTTTTGCTATGAATACTAAAAATGCTACATGATTAAAAAAAGAAATGTCTCCATTTCCTCCCGTGACCTTTTGTCTGAATCACAATGAACTGAAGCTCAGCACGTCTTCTTTCCTTCCTTCCCTTAATCTGTAATATTTAATTGAAATATATTTCGCGTTGTAGGGTTTCAACTCTGGTTCAAAGGTGAATTGAATCTTTAACAATTTGGGTTAATTTTATTAAACTGAACAAAGTTCAGCGTCCAGCGTTTAGCACGATTTAGTGTATCTTACCAATTCTCTTTATCCCGCGACCAATGATGATAATACAAAACCAGGTATTTACCAGTTTATGAGCAAGGTAACATAAGATCTGGGCAAATGTGTAAACTTTAAAATACATGACTAAGACAACAATTCTTTATAAAGGAACAAATTTATTTGACTAATCTATGATACATGAAACTACGCTACTTAATTACACACACACACACGCACACACAAACAGTTCAGTGGGTGGAGTTCTTCTAGTAATGTTGTTTGGTTCGCCTCCGGTGAAGGGAATCACGGCGTTGCTGATTGGTTGGTGTGCGGTTCTTGAGGTGACGTCTTTCAGGAAAGTCCTTCGGTGAGAAGTTGGTTGCCTGGTTATCGATCGCAGCAGTCTAGAACTTCTTCTGAGTGTTTCTTTGTTGCAGAACTTTGGAGTTCTGGCACGAAGTGTCGTTGAGAGTTCTTGAAGGGTGGAAGGTTGAGCTTGCTAGTTACCTTCAGACACCCATGATGTATCTCTTTCTGATGAATCTCATTAACAAGCTGCTCGGGACCTTGGGTTTTTAATTTCATGGTGTGTGTCTGTCCCACAGCCATTTGTCCCAATCAGAGGTGGTTGTGCTTACATGGTTTCTTCTTTTCTTGCATACATTTAACCTGTGGTGTGGTCTGTCACGAAGCCATCTCAGTGGAGTTTTAGTAATTCAGGTAAATTGTATTAACATGAGTCTGGTTCATATGACTTCATGCACACCCACCTTCATTGAATACCCAGAGCTTTCATTTGATACCAAACATTCCATGTCTTGCATAGCTATTCATACCTTCATCTATAGCAAGGGTTATACTTGTTAATTACACTTAAATGTAACTAACATTATTAACATTAAGTCGATGATAAACATGTTGAACACACACAAAACCATCTTATATTACATATGCACACACATATATAATTTTGTATGTGTCCTACTGGAATACTTTAAATGATTCCCTGAAGCTTTGTATATTCTCTGTTCTGGGGCCCAGAGGAAACACGTATCGGGGTTGGGGGGAGAGGGGTCAGCATCTGCAAGGGATTTGTGCTGACTTGACACTGTTTGAGTGAAGATGTGAAATTGCTTCTCTCTTGTGCCAGGAAGTTGCTTTGCAGATTTGCACCATCTGAGTTGGAGACGTGTAACCGTTTCTTTCCTTAGTTGCTGATGTCATGAACTGTCTTTTCCTCGTTCAATGGCTTCTTTTGAGGTGGCCTGCCAGTCCCTACAGCGGATAGGCTTAAATATTCATTTTTATTTATGAACCCTAACCCTAACCCGATGTTTTATCTAGAAGCGCTGCAATTTTCGCTGGTTTTCAAAACACAAACGCTTTCGAAGATTTGAGCTCCAGACGATCCCCAGGTGCTCCAGCTCTGTACCTGCTCAATGCAGCCACATCTCGGGACGAACTTCTGAAAACTACTGCTGGCTGACTTTCTCTGCAGTGGTTAAAACAGTGGATTAATTTTATTTGGGGTATTTCTAACAGGCAATCTCCTGTATTTACATTATGTGAAGTTGGGTACACAGTTCTATCTACTAAAACAACTGGAATCTGTCAACCCAGCAAGAGTGTTAAACAAAGCTTCATACCTTGCTGAAAATTGGTGCTCGCTTCATAACTAAACCGCAAGATTAAACCCAAGACTCTGTTCTGGTCTAGTAAACAGTACCAGAAGAACTCCATTACTCCATTACCTCTGGACTGTGTGTGTGTGTGTGTGTGTGTGTGTGTGTGTGTTTGTTTGCTTAAGTAGCGTAGGTTCATGTATCGTAGAGTAGTCTAATAAATTATTGTTTCTTTATAAAGAACTGTTGTCTTGGTCATGTATTCTAAAGTCTAAACATTTGCCCAGATCTTACCGTACCTTGCTCAGACTTGATTAGTACCAGCTTTTGTATTGTCCTCGTTAGCTGCTGGATAAACAGGATTGGTAAGATACACTAAATCATGCTATACGGTGGACAGATAGTATATAAAGTGTATGCTATAATTTATTAATCAGTTATTCAAATTAACCCGAATCGTTAAAGATATGATTCACCTCTGACCCAGAGCTGAAACACTACACCATCAAGAACATTATTTATACCATGGGGAATCTAAATGTACCATTTGTTTTATAAATTTGCTTGTACATTATTGTACTTTAATCAAGTTACAAATCTTGTACTTGAAGGTACCACCCCTCTTGTACCTTAATGGTCTCTAATGTGTTCCTTTGGGAACTATAAAAAATATAAGATATTCAATCAATTTATTATGAACACAAACTCCTTAGATTACAGTAAAATATTCCGTAAAAATACATCTTTCAGGTTTACAATAAACAAATATTTAAGCTAAATAAAACACTTTTATTAGCTGAAAAACCTTACACAAAATATCATCACATTAAAATTGCAAAGTATATAAAATAGAATTTTCCATCCATAATATAACTTTTCACAAACTGTCACAATACAGATTAACCTTTTGAATAATTTTGCCTACAAAAATCTATTGCATTTACCCAACATTCCAGATCAGAAATAACATCAAAAACATCAAAAACACAATACCAAGTGTGCACGAACCTGGTGACTATACATACCTGAAAAACTACTGCAGCAGCTTTACTCAGATCTTTGATAAAATGGGATCATAAAAAATGGGAGCAAAAACAAAAGTGTTGCTTTTATATATTTTTGTTCAGTATACATACATACATACATACATACATAAATGCCCTGTACAAAAACAAAAGTGGCTCATACATTCATTTTCAGGAATTCAAAAACTACCAAAGCAAGGCTGAATGCAGATTGTCGCTGATTTACGGCAGCACAAAACACTAGCTTCCTTATTGCTCATCTGATGAGTCACATGGTAATGCTACAATATGTAATTCTCAAGACGTCCATTAGAGGGAGACAACTATTAAACAATTTGGCCGTAATTATTATTTTAAAACAGAACACCAGATTTATTTATTTATTATTTTTTTAAATTACAGCTCAACGACTCTTACAGGACCTTTAATATAACTACTTTTACAGATGAAATACTTTTCACAAGAAAAAGAAGAAAACTCAAAGGGGGAAAAAGAAAGGTAGGTAAGAAAGAGAGTGTAAGGGACTACCACCAGAGGTCACGGTGCGCACATGTTTGTTTTTGTTTTGTAGTTTTTTGTTAGCTGACTCAGTTTCCCAGAAGGCACCTCGGTTCAGGGGACGCTGGGTCGAGCATTAATCCTGTCAGTGGGCAATGTCTTTTGGTTTGGTTCTGTTTTGGTTTTGTTCTGTTTTATTTTACTTATGTTACTTTATTTGGGCTCTGTTTTGCTCTGTGGTTTGAGTATTGTGTAAATGTGTTTCTTTGGTTTATTTTGTGGATTTGTGTGTGTACTGTGCGGTTTGTTTTCTGATTATTTCCTAGGCCTCCATTGTGCTCCCCTGTGCTTCCAGTGTGCTCCCCTAGTCTCTAGGGTGGGTCCCTAGCCTCTAGTGTGTGTGTGTGTGTGTTCCCCCCGTCTTTTGGGTTCTAGTCCCGTGCAGCCCCTAGTCTTCCAGTCCCGGGCAGCTCCTAGTCTCCGTGTCCGTCCCAAGCCTCCTGAAATGCTTACAAAGGTCTGAAATGCTTACATTGGGTGGATTGGGTGGAGTTTTTCTGTGTAACCCTGCGTTCACACCGAACGTGGCGAGAGCGTCAAAGTTTTCTCTCGCTGCCCTGCCGCCGACGCCTGTCGCCGCTCTGACGTAGACCGAATGCCTTTCTTGTATTTAAAGGGGCCGCAAAGCAATCAAGCTTGATCTTATGGAGACTGACCAAAAAAACAAGAAAACAAGAAATTGATTGATAGAAAGAACTGTATTGTAAAAATAAACAAATTATAAGGCATTTGTATGGTGTGGCTTCTGTTTACTGTGAATTGCTAGTTTAATATAATATTTCTTATTATTATATTACATTATATTTCTTATTATCTTTGTCCACGCATCATTTTTTAAAATTAATGTACACAAACAGGGACATTTCATAAATAACCGGGAAAACCGCTACCCAATAATTAACTTCTCCTCCATTTTGCTTGGGAACTAATGTCTCCGGAACAAAAGTTTACAGGACTGTGTTCCGCGGAATTCTACTTTTTTATTGGTTGCCGCTCAACCACGTCATAGCTCATTACCATAAAATTTAGCTGATTTCAACTCCCTTCGTCGCTCTCGCCACTCTCACCGCGCCGCCCTTCGCCGCTCTTCGCCGCTCTTCGCCGCTGGCTCCCATTGAAAATGAATTAATTCCGGCCGTTTTGAAGCTCTCGCCGCATTCGGTGTGAACACAGGGTAAGACGAGAAGAGGGAGAGGGGAAAGGAAACGCTTATCTGTCAGGATTTATTTTTACTTTTTTTCAAGGTAAAGTGCAGGTTAATTGGTTTTATTTTTAGTTTATATTTTATATTATATTTTATATTAATTATTTTTTTGGGCTATGGAATGAATAATTTGGGTTTCCATTATTTCTCATGGGAAAATTCGATTTGGTTTAAGATTGTTTTGAAATACCACTTTTGAAGGTTCCACTGTATTAGTACGTTTGGCAGTGTCAAGTGACTTGGTGCCAAGTTCTGCTGGAAAATGAAATCAGTCCCTAAATATACAAATTATACATCCTACACACACACACACACACACACACACACACAATAGACATTCTATACACACTTCATAGACACTACGCATCCTACACACACACACACATACACACACACACACACACACACACACACACACACACACACACAAACTATAGAACCAACACACACTACACACCCAGTATAGTGCATATGTTTGCATACAGATGAAGCCATTTCAAACAGCTGTTCCGTGAAAGGACCTTGCACTACTTAAATGATAAGTGTAGACAGAAATCATTGAACACAAACATTATCTCATTGCTTCACTCCTTAATAAAAAAAATCTGTATATTGTATTTTAGTTATTTATTGGTAATGACATTTATACAGAATGTAAACTAAGTTTGCTCTTTGCTAGTTTAATTTCAATAAATTCATTAGGGTGTAATACAAATGTCTTAATCAATTAGGGACACCTTGGTGTACTGTACAATAATATAACTGGTGGTGGGATTTTTTTTATTATAAAGCTAGACAAAATGAAACAAGCAAACAAGCAGTCGTTACCAACCTATGTATATACTGTATACACAGTTAAACCATGGATTGTGAGTGTAATTCCTTCTGGAAGCATGCTTGTAATACAAATCACTCATATATCAAAGTGAATTTCCCCAAAAGAATGAACAAAAACTTGGAGATGATTTGTTCCACAACCCAATAATATATCCATGTAAAAATTATTAATATAAAATATAAATTAAAAAGGAAACCTTCACTTTATCTTTGAAAAAAATCGTTGCTGTAGTAACACAAGAGAAGAGGAAAGGGCCGGTGCTATTGTATACTAAACTACTTGCTTTTACTTTATATTACTCGTTTTTGTTTCCTTTTGAGGATTTTGTGGAAATGTAAACAGATTAATCGATCACACTGCTACAGCAGTTTTTACCTTGGACACAAAAAAAATACCACACACACACAATGGTCAAAATGTTAGAGTAACAGCACGTAACATTAATGTTGTAGTTACAGTACACATTTTCACAGATGTTGACTATACAAGTGATGCAGGCGCATTGGTTCAGTTGTGATCATGTGACGCTCGGCAGACAAAGCACATGTATCTTGACTCATATGTCAAGACCTCATTTGTTTATCAAGTTAAAATTTATTTAAAGATTTTGCAAAACATTCGCACTGAGACCAAGTTACACGCAATCCAAGGTTCCATTGCAGTACAGTAGGTAGGAGACCAGAATGTGCTTTACAGTCACATTCGCCGATGCGACAGGACAACAGCGGGAGATTTAAATCAGGCGCCTTTTAAAGATTTAAAGTCATCCCTAAAATGACTGCGAGGTGGCACAAAGGGACATTTTGCAAAAACGCTGAAATCTCAGGATGTGCCTACTGTATATTCAGGTTTCATGCGAATTCCATCATCTGAAATTTGTTTTCCATTAGTTTATGTACAAGCAGACATTTTGCGTTCTACAGTATAAGTATATATATTTTTTGTGAGGCAAGTATACACAGAGTTTCGGTTAAATTTTCATGCGCTCAAGTTCACAGAAACCAGTACAAAATATAGCACCCTGTTTGCTTTCATTATTTTACAAAATCATAATGTTTTGTTGTCACACCTGTAATGCAATGAGCACTCATTACTATTCAGCTTTGACACTTGGCATAAACACTTAAACATAAGCATTTTCTAGACTAACATTAGAGCATGGTGACATGTTTCAGACGATTATCCGATTATATGGTTCAGGTGAGTCAAAATATTACCGTTGATTATCAGTTATCCCCCAGTAAACTAAGGTAAATTAAGGGTGTCTTGAAACATAATTCAATAACTAGTTTTATTTATTTATTTATTTTTAAAATTGCATAAAAAAATCATGGGTTGTGTTTAGAATGAATAAAATTTACTTGAAAGTATCTGATAAATTGCAAACTGTAATAAAACAGTATTAACTATTTACACGAGTGCACAAACACAAAAATCAAACACAATTATTAATTTATTGTGTAAATTTACTTTCATTCAGCCGTTTAAGTTATCTGAAAAATACAACAAAGAATACAAAAGTGTATAATAATTGTTAATAATTGTTAATAATTGTGTTATTAATTGTGTTTGCTTTAGACTTGTTAGACTTGTTAGGCTAAAACAATATTGTTTCCAATGCTGAAGCAAACATGATTTTGTTTTTGTTTTACAATAGCTCTTTTATGATGAATGTGTGTGTATGTGCTTTAAATATACAGTAACACTGCCTTTTGCAAAGTGAAAGTAAGTGCCGTTGATCAAAAGGCTGATAAACGCATGTGCAGAAATGAGCAGATTTATTGATAAAACTGCAGACATATAAGATATCCCCCAGAACTGCAACAAACAAATATAAAGTCTACTCGCTGAATACAACATGACAGCGCGTTCCGAGGTGAACACCCGCAGACCTCCAGTTACTGTGATCCCTCTTCTCACCTCTGTGAAGTTATCAAACTTTTTTTTGGAATTGGGAGTTTTAAAATGAATTAACAAGATGGAGCAGAGGTTTTTTGTCTAAAATGTATTTCTCCAGAAAAACATAAAATAATTTAAAAAAAATTAATGGTAGCAATTAAATCAGACTTCATAGTTGGATTTGATATTTTTTTAATTGTAATTCATGAATTTACTGAATATATTCAGATTTTGTAAAATAATGGAAACCTTCCTAGACCTTTTGGTTTGCTGGAAGTTCCAGTTGTTCACGTAAAGCTTGCATGTCAGTGTAGCACTAAGAGTGGGGGTGGGGATAACTCCAACGGGTGTGGAAAAAGAATCTTTTATGTACATATTTTTTCCTGGGCTGTAGTATGGCTTTTTATTCCAAAATATAAATATTTTGACATTTTTAGGGCAGACAAAGCACACTGCGCGTGCATTTTACTCGTCATACAGTAGTGTAACATATATTATAATATATAGCTGCTTTGAGACAATAACCATTTTAAAAGCACTTTACAAATAAAATTTAATTGAATTCCGTTATGCGGTCGGTAGTGCCAGCTGATTAGAGAAGAAACAACCAATCAGAAGTAGTGTGTGGAAGTCTTTGATTGTCAACTTTAGTGGGAATCATGCCTCTGCATTTAATCAGGTGTGTCTCCCCTGCGCACTCAACAGCTCGGTTCTGCATGTGCAGGGTCTCCCCTGCATGCTCAACGTGTTTTCGGCGCATGCATGCAACATCCTTCTGCTGTGCGCTCACCTCTGCCTGTATTCACGCATGTGGTTTGACTAAACTGTGTGCAATGCACTATGTGCTACTGGAATGTAGAAATGTACATTTTAAAAAAGTTTTCATTATTTATTAAAGAAAATTATGATGATCATAAGAGCCTACAGCATTTCAGTCTTACCATAAGAATGCAAAAACACCAGTGCTGATTACTGACATCGGTCAATCCTGACATTGTTTGAATTTTCATTTAGTTTAAATTATTTCAGTTAATAAATCTACAAATGGACACAAAGTATAAGATGACACAAAACCCTTTTGACATGCATACATAGCTTTTCTAATTACACATGATATAATCTAATGGCTCACTGTGTTAACGTTCGCTTTGCTTCAATTCGATGCAAATAAGAAATGGCAGAATTTAAATACAATTCTAAATTTGTACTATAATTTTAGTATTTTAGTACATGTATACTGTGATTATGCATTCATTTAATTATAATGTTTAACTTGAATTCTTTTGCTGTCATGTGCAAATCTCAAGGAAGAGAGAATGAACTAAGGCCTGATGCCTCAGTCTATGGTTATAGTGGCACTTAGCGATGTAAAGCTGTCAAACGCAAATCCCTAATGTCGCCACCAAGTCCTACAACAGTAGAAGTGTAATTCCAGTTGAGTAACATCTGTATAATAGCTTCAACTCTTCTGGGTAGGCTTTCCACAAGGTTTAGGAGTGTATTTATGGGAACTTTTGACCATTCTTCCAGTAGCACATTTGTGAGGTCAGACACTGATGTTGGAAGAGAAGGCCTGGCTCTCAGTCTCCACTCTAATTCATCCCAAACATGTTCTATCGGGTTGAGTTTAGGTGCAGGACAGTCAAGTTCTTCCACACCAAACTGCGTAGTACCCGCTGGCGTAACGGAGCAGGGAGTGGTAGCTGACAAAAAAGCTCGCCGTCCTCATCGCTGCAGGGCGGCGGAGGAAGCTCGCTGTCATCGTTGACGCAGGGTGGCGGAGTCAGAGGCAGCTCGCTGTCCTCCTTGCTGCTGAGCCGCGCAGGAAGCTTGCTGACCTCCTTGCTGCTGAGCCGCGCTGGAAGCTTGCTGACCTCCTTGCTGCTGAGCCGCGCCAGAAGCTTGCCGTCTTCATACCTGCAGGGCAGCGGAGAAAGAGGAAGCTTGCTGTCCTCCTCGATGCTGAGCTGCACCAGAAGCTCACCATCCTCATTGCTGCAGGGTGGCGGAGGCAGCTCGTCGTCATCGTTGACGCAGGGTGGCGGAGACAGAGGAAGCTCGCTGACCTCCTCGCTGCTGAGGCGCGCCGGAAGCTCGCCGTCCTCATTGCTCCAGGGCGGCAGAAGAAGAGGAAGCTTCATGTGTCCAACAGGTTTGCTCTCCTCAGTGATGCACCTGCTGAGAAACCTGAAAGAGCTCTGGTTAAAGGAGACTCTATACCGAGGCACGTTAAATTAGCTCGGCCTTTAGGGGCGCGCACGGCAGTGATCAGGTGTATCCCGGGAGCCAGAGTACCGGACATAGCAGGTAATCTTAGGGCTCTAGGACAGCATAGGTTCTCAAAGATAGTTGTACATGCTGGAGCTAACGATATATGCCTTCGTCAGTCAGAGGTTAGCAAGAGTAACTTTATAGAGGTGTTTAAACTAGCGATGGCGATGTCCGAAGAAGTAGTTTGCTCTGGTCCCATCCCAATGAGACGTGGCGACATAGCTTACAGCAAGTTATGATCGCTTAACCGCTAGATGTCCAGGTGGTGCTCCGAAAACAGCATAGAAACTGGAAGACCTTTGCTCCGAATACAACATTCATAGATAACTGGAAGACCTTTGAGGGCAAAGCTGGCCTGTTAGGGCGGGACGGTGTCCATCGCACTTGGGAAATTGCTGCTCTCATTTCTTGCAGTATAGCACATAGTCTCAGAAGAGGCCTAGTTAATCGGTGACAATCCAGAGCCCAGGCCAGGGAGCAGACAGACACGCTAAACCAACCGTCTGCTAGCTGCATAGAGTCGTCACTCAGGGTTCATCATATTGAGACTGTGTCTGTTCCCCGAGCTAAACATAAACATACATTTAGAAAGATTCAGAAAGTCTTTTTTAGTAATTTAATTAACATAGATACCACAAAATCATTCAGATCACACTGAATGCGCAGCCGGCACCTCTGATCTGAAGCCAGGACTGTTAAATATAAAAAGCATTTAAAGCAGTTATTGCGAATGAAACTATCACAGATCAGGAGTTTGATATATTATGTTTAACAGAAACCTGGATTAAACAGGATGAGTATGTAGCTCTAAATGAAGCGAGTCCTCCTGGATACAGCTACATACACCAGCCTCGGCTAACTGGTAGAGGAGGAGGCGTCGCATTTATTTACAATGATAATCGATAATATGTAGATAATATTACCAGGATAGCTTTCTTTCTCCTTAGAAATATAGCCAAGATAAGAAATATATTGTCACTAAATGATGCAGAAAAACTAGTTGATGCTTTTATCACCTCTAGGTTGGACTATTCTAACGCCTTACTGTCTGGTTGTTCAACTAGGTGTATAAACAAGCTTCAGTTAGTACAGAATGCAGCAGCGAGAGTCCTCACTARAACCAGAAGATACGAGAACATCACCCCTGTCTTATCTACACTGCATTGGCTCCCTGTGAAATTTCACATCCATTTTAAGATACTACTTTTGACGTATAAAGCATTAAATTGTCTCACGCCGCAGTATCTGAGTGAACTGTTAGTGTCTTACGATCCGCCACGCCTACTTCGATCAAAGGATGCAGGCTGCCTGTCAGTACCACGTATTATTAAAACTACAGCAGGGGGCGGAGCTTTTTCTTACAAAGCCCCAAAGTTATGGAATAGTCTTCCTATTAATGTTCGGGACTCAGACACAGTCTCAGTGTTTAAGTCTAGGCTAAAAACCTATTTATTTAGCCAAGCATTTTTGTAAATAGATTAACCTTAGGTAAAGGAGCAGATCTGGGGGACTCATGGACGTAGAGTATTCTGGTGAACTGGTATGTTTAGATGCTGTCCTCTCCACTCTCATTGATCACTCAGGTTTGTTGACGGTGAGGTGATCGGTTGCTTTACATCTCAGGGAGCCCTCATGTTTGTGTTTCCTTCTGGCTCTCCCTTTTAGTTATGCTGTTATAGTTAGTCCTGCCGGAGTCCCTGTTTGCATATTGCCCTAATATACATTCACCTTATACATTGTTTGACTGTGACCAGACCTAACTGCCATCTCTCGTTCTCTTCTGCTCTCTCCTCTTCTGCTCTCTTCTCTCTCTCTCTCCTTTTCCCTCTCCCTGTCTCTCTGTCGAGCTATACATGTCGCTCCTGAGCTGCCAGTGATACAGACCCCTCTGCCCTCTGGACCCGTCTAACCCGTCCTGGAGTCCTGCTTCTGATTGGAGATCTCATCACATGGATGCCCCATGTGATCTGCCTGGGATGCGTGTGGTGGCTGGGGATGGTTCCACTTTTCCATGAAGACTGTCCTGTCCTCGACCGAAGCAGACAGCTGTTCTCTGGAGACCTGTCACTTCAGTCGCTCGATAGTTGAGGACTGGATTTTCCTACAGTCTACCTGAGCCTCCAGGAACAAACTGGACTCCATTTCCATCTCCTGTTATACTGAATGTCCAGTCTTACACAGTATTATGCTGATCAATCCCTGCTCACCGTTATCACCCAAATGAGGATGGGTTCCGTGTTGAGTCTGGTTCCTCTCAAGGTTTCTTCCTTTTACCATTTCAGGGAGTTTTTTCTTGCCACCATTGCCCTCGGCTTGCTCATAAGGGACAATCTTATCAGTTTGATTCACACACATTCACATTTCATACAAACTGAATTCTTTTGATTGTGTAAAGCTGCTTTGCGACAAGGTCAATTGTTTAAAGCGCTATACAAATAAAATGTAATTGAAAAATGTAATTGAATACTGCTTTCTTGCTATGTGCAGAGTGTCATACCCGTTGTGTAGTTGGATATGAGTTGTGTCAATGTTTATTTTATTTTTTTATACTGGGATGGTGCACAGGCATTGTTCTATATTGGCAGCTGATGCTTTGTTCTTCATATATTAATTTCTCTGATGTTAGTTTTGATGTAAAAACCTATCCAGGGATGGGGGCTGCAAATTAGCCTTGTGCTATATGCCCCATGTATGTGGCATCAGTTGCCTGTATGCAACAATGCTACAGTAAGTGTGGAGTCCCTGATAGTGGCACATCATGGAATACACAGACTCCAAAGAAAAAAAACATTCATAAGATGGAAGATTTCTTCTGTTTTCTATCATATATTGACTTCTTAGTGTAACGCTAATGTATTAGCATGGATGGTATGGTAAACCAGTGCAATTCCTGTGTTTAATGTTTAAGCACTTCTACGTGATATAACTAAACAAATTCTTATGGAGCGGCAGAGGAACATTATAAGGATGGTGCAAGATCTTTAAACAAACAATGTTTGTGAAATCACAGAGGCTAACCATTTAAGTGCAAAGCGGTTTCCAAGTGAACACTTAAGGTCATTAGCTTCTCTGGAAAATTATCTTTTATCCTTTCTGGAAACGAGACAAAAAGTAATACAGTAGTGGCCACTTAAAACCTGGGCCATGCATGTAAATGATGGTCAAACGATGCAGGGCTGCTTTTTGGATGGCGTGATTTCCCTACCCTCTCCATCCAGAAAGGCATGTTAAAATTTCACAGTAAACACACCCATTGAAGCCATATTTATTCATTTAATAGGGTGTCACCACTAGTTGCCACTTTGTTCTTAAAAACACCTTAACGCAAGTCAACAATTTAGCTGCGCTGAGTTGCAATCACAAGATTTTAACACCCCATCCCAACCCCACCCTCGCCGGACTGACAGTACCAAACTTTATTATGGAGATGACATTTTAATGGACTCAGGGTAAGTGGGGACTTTTTAATAATATCTGTTTGCGTTAGTTTGCAGTTTATTTCCCAGTACAGGTTTTTTTTTTTTTTTATCTGCCGTTCCCTCAAAAAGATGCTAAAGCTTTGGAAATACTATTAATGTCACTATTACAAAAGCTGCACTACCCGAGAAACTTACTGTATAAGAAGAGTGTTTGTACTCTCTGAAAATGCTTTCAGAATCTGACTCAATTTTGCATTTATTTATTCATTTTTGGGGTAAAAGTTAATCGGCGGGTTATTTCTGTAACTGGAATATTACATGATGCAGTCCACGAGAGACACAAGCTGAATCTAGATTTTCAGGAGCTAGCTAGCTAATCTCTCATAGCCGTGTCTATCTTTTCCTCACCTTGGCCGTAATATTTGCACAGTAGCGTGAGCGTTTAGTTACGGAAAGCTGGATAAAAACCCTGCAGTGTTTAACTTTTCAACACACCACAACACTGCTGCTAAAGTAGCCCAAATCTGATTTTTTTTTTTTTGTTGTTGCACATATATTACTTAAATCTGATATTATGCCAGTGTCTGATTTCATCCCAAACTATATGAAATCTGATCTTTTTCATTCTAATTTGAGTTACTTTCAAAGGTCGTCCAATATGGGCAGATTAAGGAGTGTGATCTGTTCAGTCTAATATCAGATACAGATCACATTAAAAACATAATATAAACAGTTAACGGAAAAATGTGGTTTATCAGATAGTTTATTTATCTTTTTGTGCAGTGTGAGCATACTGTAGCTTTGGACCTGACACATTTACCACATCTACTTGTAATCAGTAAAATAAATTATTACTTTTCAGCTTTCTATCTGATGGTGCCCTGGCAGTTCTCCTCACCATGAACTTACTTTGTAAAGTAGGCACTGACTGTATGACACTAATTGGATGCAAGATTAATTTAGCAAACTTGTTTTAAAAAATGTGGCATTCTTGGATGCAATGGAAACAATCTTTGATTGTTTTCTTTACAGGAAAAGCCCTGTAGCTGCTGCACCTCCTTTGTGCCATCAGTGATGTCAATGATGCGGTTCGAGATTTGCATTGCTGGACAATGGTGAATCAGCAGAGTTAACAGCAGTGGCCTGAGCACGCAGCCTTAGGGGCCCCTGTGCTCAGTGCATTGGTGCTGGAGATGCTTAATCTGATCTGAACTGATCAGTCAGTTTCCCAGTCAGGAAGTCTAGCATCTGGAGGTATTCCAGTCCAGCGGGATCAGGTTTCCAAACAGCTGATGAGAAATGACTGGATTGAATACTGAATTGATGTCCATTTTAATATATTTCCTTGAACATGTGCCAGTCAGTGTGCTTGAAACAATCCTGAACTACAGAGATGGCTTCATATGGCAAGGGTTTGACCAGCCTCAGAACCCGGTTTTGAAGACCCTGAAGAGCAGTTAATATCCTTGAGCAAAACAAAGATGCATTCTGCATTCAGTATAGTCCAGGAATGTTTGTGTAAACATGATCCAGCACATTCACTCCTCTTGCTACAAAATTCTCATATTGATGCAGTCTAAGGAACATTGACTTGAGATTTTCAAGTCGACATTTCCGGTGTCAAACATTGGGGATGAGTTTGGCAGTTTAGTGTAGACTTAGAGTTCAGAGAGTGCCTCGCTAGCATTAGCACTGGTGTAAATGTATTTCATGTCTATAAGCACAGCCGTGAATTTACATGTGATGTATCTAACAATCCTAAACTCCACCAGCAATAAGCAGTGATATGAAGGTCTTGTAAAGTAATATAGAGCTCTTGCACCATTTTGTGTTCATGTAAACACAGAAGCCACCCTATTGAGCCTTACTGCACTGAGCTGCTTTTCTATAGGCAAGAACAAGCATAGCCCAACAAGCTGAATGGAAAGTTTTTAGAATTTTGTTTCTAGGCTGAGTAGCATGCTGAACTGTCCAGGTTATTGTCCAGGGAGCAGATGTCAGACAGCATGATGTATGAAGATCTAGTAAGCTAGGGTTTGTTTTCAACCTAGCACAGACCTCCCGCAGACAAGGCTAATTTTGCATTGGAAAGATTGATTTGCTTTCAGTTCAAAATACTTTTAAAAAAAAAGGCTCAAAATATTTTCAATTTAAATTACTTTTTAGGTACATAAACAGTTTAGGACAAAATGTATGTTTTTTTAATAGCCCAGGCATATCTTGGTTGATTGATTACAACTGGGTTGAATTTTCATGAATTTGTTTTTGGGACAAACACAATGCAAATAACAGTTCCAATAGAAGAGAGGATTTTCCTCTCAAATGCTGACAATGATTGGGGTGACTGAATATTTTGAAATAACCTATTTACTTAATTATACATATAATTTGACGCACTTACTCATTCACACACTCATCATCTATACCGCTTTATCCTGTATTCAGGGTCACGGTGAGCCTGGAGCCTATCCTGTGTGTGTGTGTGTGTGTGTGTGTGTGTGTGTGTGTGTGTGTGTGTGTGTGTGTGCTTGATGAATTGGCACCCTGTCCAGGGTACAACCCACCTCACTCCCTGTGTGTCCTGGGATCGCCTCCAGGCCCCCTGCGACCCTCTACACAGGATAAGTGATTGACACAAGTGAGTGGGTGAGTGAGGTTTTTCTGTTATCCTTGTGCTGTTCCGCTTGTGCCCTGTGGACCCTCAGGGGATGTGATGTTGTGTCTGGCATGCCACAAGGTGGGTCATTAATGGATCACACTAGTTTGTCTGGTAAGTCACATGAATGCTTGATTGGATTGGGATCTGGGTAATTTGAAAGCCAGCTCAATAGTCTTGGGCTCTTCGTCTGCTGAGTCCCGCGTACAGGGGGTTTTGGTGCACTGAGTGTTCTAGTGCCTTTCTATTGTCAGGCTTATTAGTCTTGCTCTTCCCAACAGAAAGGAACTACAGCATCTCTTTGGGTGGCATTGACACTGAGACAAAACTCAGCCTAGTTATCCTTAATAAAAATAGGTCAAAATTGACATTAGAAAATGTGGCTGTCATATAACCTAGTTATGTTTGAAACAAAAAAAGGTGATGGTTATATTCACATACTGTAAGATGCCGCTGTTATATTTGAATTATTACCATTATTGTTACCATTATTGTTGTATCTTTGCTAATATTTGAGGTTGACTGAGGACATTAAATCAGTGGGTGTTTCAATGTTCTGCTTTTTTTCTGTGTTTAAATAAGCAGACTCGTACCTTAGGGAAATTAGTTCTCTACGTTGTAAATTCCTTCCATTCTGTAAAATTTGTTTGTTCAAGAAAAGTTTGCATAAGCAATCAGACATTTAAATGGGCAGAGTCCACTACCCAGTTAAGACTTACAGAAAGTCACTTGCAGTAAGGATCAGAAACACACAGAGCAACTGAATAAATGACAGCCTTAAGATCTTTTCTTCACAGGTAGGATTGGAAGTTTTTGATAATATATAATATTATATATTTTATAATACTTTTATAATATAGTACAGTCATCAATTATATCTGTTGCAGATGAAAATCTACTGTAATTAGTTCTACTAAAATTAAGATTAAGATCTACAAAAATTATTATTAAAATGTCTATACTATTTAAAAGGTTGTTATTGTGGGAGGCGGCACGGTGGTTTAGTGATTAGCACTGTCGCCTCGCACCTCCAGATCCGTGCTTGGTGGGTTTCCTCTGGGTACTCCGATTACCTCCCACAGTCCAAAGACATGCAGGTTAGGCTGACTTGCAATCCCAAATCGTCTGTGTGTATGTAAGTATGTGTGTATAGGGTGAGTGTGTGTATGTGTGCCCTGCAAGGGTTTGGCACTATGTCCAGGGTGTACCCCACTTCTTGCCCTAAATTTCCTGGGATAGGCTCCTGGTCCCCCGCGACCCCGTATACAGGATAAAGTAGTGTAGACGATGAGTGAGTGAGTGAGATTTCTGGGAGTTTTTTATTTTTATTTAAGGTCTCAGACTTTGTAAATTAATTGCTTCTCTTCTTGTCTGCACATTTATCATGACAAGATATATGATCACTATTTTATTTTAACTTGCAGCTACCTGTCCATTATGAAGCTAAATCTTTTTCTCTTGTGGCTCACCGGTGAGTGTGTTTACATTTACTTCAAAACATATGTTTATATATAAGAAAGAGAAACTATCCTGGGCACAAAAAAAAAAAAAAAAAGTTATGTCATATTTCGAAATATAAAAAAGTAAACATAGGGCTATTAAGGTAATTTTTAGACACATTAACAACCTTTAAACTAAAAAACTAAAAACTGCCTTTATTGTATTACCCCGCTTTTTTAGTCATATCCAGTTATTAAATAAATTTAGTGGTCAGTATTGCAGTAAGATATGAATAGGAAAAATATCACATCTCATAGTCATTCATTCATTCATTAGCTTAGTAAGCACAACGGCATATTGTTGATATTATAGTTATCATTTGTGGTGCATTTGGAGTTGGTGTCTTTTGAGTTTATTTGCCAACAGTTTTTCCTTTCTTTTCTTCTTATTTATGCTTTTGTTTATCTTTACTAGTATTGCACTGTCTTTTTCATTTTTTTTATTGTTTAAATGTCTGAAAGTATAGAAATACAATTACAATAAATAGATATTGACAAACTGGACGATGTTATACACCTTCATTATTTAATTTATTATATTATGTCTGAAAACGTACATAATTTACTGTAAAAATCTAATATCCTATGTATGTTAGCATAACCTGACTGCTTTCTTATAAGAAAATAAAACACTGATGGTGATCCAGTACAATGCTTTTACCATCAAATAAATCCTTATTCATTGAAAAAGAATAAACAAGAAAAAGTCACAACACCTCTGCCTTAACAGTTGTCAGAAGAAAAACAGCTTAATGATGACTTGTTTGCTTGTTGTTAAATGTTTTTGAAAGGCTAAGCTTATAAATATTGTCCTGGTCAAAATGTGCTGCTTGTCAGAACCTAACATTCAGAAAAATGTCCAGAAAAACAAATTTGCAGAAAAACCTTTGGTTTATTTTGACCAACTTATCATTAAAGACATTCCTCTTGACTCAAGCATTCTGTTTGTATAAAACATTACCAACAGGTACTGTGCCTCTCACCATGTCCAACGTCACTCACACCTACCATCTGATCAACACACCGATGACGTGGTCAGCTGCACAGAATTACTGCAGAGAAACGTACGATGACCTGGCTATAGTTGAAAGTTCTAATGATCAGTTAAGCATATTAGCAGAAGCACAAAAATACTCTATGACTTCCCCTGGCTGGATTGGACTATATAACAACGTGGACAGCTGGCGCTGGTCCATAAACAACGTCCCATTGAAAGTTACGGCTGTGACAAACTGGGCACCTTCGGAGCCTTCTAATAGTGGTGCATGTGGTGCAATTGATCCCTCGGGGTACTGGTCAGCCAAACCCTGCGCATCCATGAACACCTTCGTCTGCTATGATGGTGAGTCACCATCTTCATCTTGTTATCTTTGTTTCTTTTACTGACTAGGTTTGTAATAATTTACCAACCTTAGAATTTATCTAATTCCTTAAGATTGCCCTAGTGCATTAGTAGCCATGATATTCACAATATAAGGTATCGTTTTCCCCTTTACTAATACGTTTAGTTTAACATTTTACAATATAATACTGTATTTCACTGAAACAATGTTAATATGCAAAGTATGTAGTTTATACTGTACATGTGCCAGAATTTTTGGACTATTAATTAAGCACGTTTTGATGAAGTTAGATTTCTATTGGCAAACTTTGTGCTCTGTGTTCTAAAAGCTTGAGCTGCTTCTTGCTTGTATGAGGCAGTCAAGCTCATAATGAAGATAAAACAGAAATCTTGCAGAAATAAAAAAAATATTATTTTTATTATTGCTACTTATATAATACAAGAGCATTTATTTTGGCATGCATTGGGACTGATGGTGTGGTAGCCTCTTGGACTCAAGCTGCATGATGGGATTACGGTCAGGGGAAAAATAAAGAATGAATGCATGATTATTTGTGATCTCAAAAAGTGCATTGTGACAGTTTGTTTTAACGTCTGTGATGTATTATCATTGTGCCCTGCTCTAATAGATTATAGCAAATTTAAACTTATTGGATGTAATGTCAATAGATTGGAGGCTTGAAGTTTTAATGTTATACCTCACAAAAATAAAAGTAGACAGGATTCAGGACAGTAGTAAACGAATTATACTGAACTGATGATACCAGGTTTCATTCAGTTTCATTCAGATTAATGCAACTAGTGCCAAACCGAAATAGAGAAAACCAGAGACTGGTAGGAATCAGGAACTTGAATAAAAACATTAATCAGGACAAAAAAATCTGCCAGGCCTGCGCAACACCACAAGATTCACAAGGCACATACGCAAATCATTTTAATTGTACATATATTTATCATAAAGAAGTTCAAGCACAGCTCACTCCTGACAAAAGAAAATGCGTGAATAGTGTACATTAAAGCCGGAAATATTCTAAACCAGTGGTTCTTAACTCTGCCCTGCACATTTTAATGCATTCTCAGGTCCCAGCATGCCTTATTTAGCTAATCAACTAATTAAGTATTTTCTTAATTTTAGTGGTTGTGGTACTGCATGGGGGTGGGGGGGGGCAACATTAAAATATTCAGGGCAGTTGACCCCCAGGAATACAGTTAAGTATCACTGTTCTAAACTATAGACTCCTGTTGTTCTCCACGATCAGGTATAAACACTATCCCAGGAGACATAGGGCATGAGGCGGGGTACATCCTAGACAGGGTACATATCCAGCACAGGGCACACACCCATAAACACACTCTACGGGAAATTTGGGGATAGCAATTAGCCTAATCTGCAGGTCTTTAGATTGTGGAAAGAAATTGGGGTACCTGGAGAAAACCCACCAAGCATGGGGATAACTTGCACAACTTGTACAGCATGGCATAAATGAACCTTCAGAATCCATTTCAATGTGCTGAATTTAAAAAGTACAAAATAAAATGGGGGAAAAGAAAATGTAAAAAAAAAAACTTTTGCATGCTAGGAAGGTTATTATGCACAATATTTTATGCACACTATAATTTTTTAGCTGAAAGAGTAATCAGATATTTTATTGCTCTTTTCCAGCTACACTCAGCACCAGCATCATCCTCTACGATCTTCTGCTGGACTGGTTTGGAGCTCAGACTTACTGCAGAACATCACACACGGATTTGGCCAGTGCAGCCACCTCAGCGGAGAACAATAAAATAATACCTAAGGTTTCTTCGGTCACTTCAGCTTGGATTGGTCTATTTAGGGACAGTTGGACTTGGACAGACGGGACCATACCTAAAATCATTCAATGGGCTGTTTTTAGTCCTAATTATGCAGTAGGAAACTGTGCAACAGTTATCAACGGAAGGTGCTCTAATGGAGCCTGCAGCGATTTAAAAGCCTTCTACTGCCACACCAGTGAGTCTTTCTTTCATCGCTATTTTTTTTTTTTTTAAAGCAGTGATTTTGGCTAGATTCCTTCATTGAATTACATGTCCTAAATTTTGGTACAGTTTATATTTCATAGCTTAAAACATGGCACAATAAGAATAATTCTTATGTGGTCATTAATATGGACAAACAAATTTGTGTTCATTACAGTTCTAATAGTGAGGCAGATACAGATAATAAAACTCCAGGTGAAGTCTGATGTAAGTGTCCTTGATCCTGCTGTCCAGTTGTCCACTTTGCAGCAGGTGAGTTGCATGATGTATACATTTCACATACCAGTAGCACCTGCATTGCGAGTTCATGTAAAGTCAACATCCATGTGTGTGTGTGTGAAAATCGTCTTACTCAGTAAACCTCCCTTCTCCTCCACCTCTTTCTTTCCTGTCAGGGTCAAAGATTCCCTTTGTCGGACACAAAACAAATGTAGCTTACGAACATGCTCCTGGAACAGAACTCATTCATTATAACTCATATATACATGGACAAATAAGTACTGTCGCTTGTTGCTATCCATTTTACAGAGTGATTCAGAGTCATTCTATCAAAGAAATGAGTAAACCTGAAAAAATTCAAGGAATTCTGTCACAAACTGGTATGACAGGCAGTTCGGGTGGATGTTAATGCTGTGGGCAGAGAAGGCAAGCATAGGCACAGAGGGGTTGTATCAACATAAAGTCTTTAATTGTGCACAAACAAAACAAATAAAACAATGGGCTCTGGACAAACACACAAATACCCAGTCTCTTAACATATCTAGACTTTTCTAGTCTTTTATAGACACCTCAAGCATTTCAGACGCTGTAGGGCTGACACGAAGGCTTTAGGACTGACACAAATACTAGAGACTGGACGAGAACACACAGGAGGCTGGGGGAGCACACTGGAGACTAAAGGAAACTGAAGAAACACTCAACACAGTACACATATACATACACAAAATAAACTAGGAAGACACACTTACATATTATACAAATCACAGAACACAACAGAGCCCAAATAAACAAACATAAGTAAAATAAAACATAACAAAACCAAAACACATGCCCACTGACAGTATTAATGCTCGACCCAGTTTCCCAGAACAATCAGCTATTTATAACACTAATAATGAGCTACCTCGGTTCAGGTGAGCACCCACATCACCTGACCGAGGTGCCTTCTGGGAGTCGATTAACAAAAACTACAAAGCAAAAACAAACATGTGCACACAGTGACCTCTAGTGGTAGTCCCTTACAAATCCAGATGACAGGTATCTTTCATTCTTACAAAAATGTACAAATGTCCACATAAAATGTAGCATGACTACTTAACTGCAAAATATGTAAATAAATAGATGAATAAATAAACTACTATGACATAACATGACTATGACATGACTATACAGTATTACTTTGCAAAAATAAACTGTTCTTCATTGTTTTTCAGATTAAGCAGAAGCTGAATGGATTGGGCGTGGTGAACACGACAGTGACCTGGAGGGTGCAGCCAAATGGAAAGATCTTCAACAAGGAAGATAAACACCTGCCTGCTCAGATTGCACTTAACATATGTAACTAAATGTTATAATATTATGTGCAATATAACGTTAATCATAATGAAACTAGAGAAATGTCCAGAACATATTTAGAATTTAAGTACATTCTAACTGGTTATGCCTTTCAAGTTGCTCTCTCTAAACGAATGGATTTTACATAACTATATTTTTATGTTATAGAATTTCTTTAGAAAGGAAGTAAATGTGTGTACATTTTAAACACGAATGCAGTGAACAACATGTTTAGTTTTATTGTAGCTTGATTATATGACATTTTAATACTCTAATATGTTCTGTGGCTGCGTACATCATGATGTATAAATAATTTAAATTTGCCATTGTTGTAGAAATAATTTAATGATTTAACTTAGTGTTCAGTTTCTAATTATGTGGTTCACATGTTTGTTATACACCAAAAAAAAAAAAAAAAAGGAAATAGTTAGGAGCCTTGTGTTGCGAACTTGCTGCAGTGATTAATGTTTAAGTTGCCAACAAGTTGTTTAATCAACCAGTCAACAAGTTGTCTGTGAAAAAAAGATTTCCCAGAAAATTTCAATAGCCATCTATCCCAATCATGGTGCTCTTTCACCATGGCACTCATAATAGGTTTATTATTGATTATTATTACATGTAATATTTTCAGGGTTATATTTCTATGACATGAGTATATAGCTGTATTTGCTTTGACCTGGCCCCCAAGATTTGCAGATGTAACTGAGGCCCAGCTACAGTTTTTTTTAATGCCAGGGTTGTTAATATTCCACATGTCTACACCAAATAAACCAATTCCATTCCCAAGTGTTAATTTAATTAATTAGAATTAATTCATTTAATATTGTCACAATCCATCTTCCATAAAATAGAGCAATGACTAAACTTTCATTACACAAAAAGTGTGTGTGTGTGTGTGTGTGTGTGTGTGTGTGTGTGTGTATAAAAAGAGCCATTTACAGTATATGACATTGATCACTAAGACATCGAAGTGTTGTGTCATCTTAACCAACTTCAATCCTCCAGATTTATACTAAAACCTTTAATCCATATTTAGTGGATTAAAAATATGACCATATTAAAATCATATTAAACCATATTAAAATTAAAATTAAACCTATTAAAATTAACATATTAAAATTAAAATTAAACCATATTAAAATTAATTATATATTAAAATCATAACCATAAGAAAATGGGTTACTAAAACTCATCTCAAAGCTGAAGCAATGGCTAAGATTACACAAGTCTATTTTTAAAACTTAAATGAATATGTACACTTACTCATCTTTGTCTGTTTTTAGCCCCTGGCTTAATGGAGTCTCTTAGCTGAGATTTTCCTGGCTGAGAAAAAGAGTATTTTCTTTGCAATGTCTCATACTAACATGCTGGATAAAAATAAAAAAAGAATCAGATAAGTGACAGAAACAATTCAAAATATTAGAGGGACAAAAATAAAAGGACATGAAAATAATTACGATACTTTCTGTCATCAATGCCTGATTATGAAGTGCACTTATTCTGCGGGGAAAGACAGTAATGTCATTAATTACATTTAAAATTATTATATAAAACCCCAAACCTGTATGGAGCATGTACGAAATAGCATTCTTACCCAGTCTGGACTGTATTTATCTACGCTATGTATGTCATGGTAACGTGGAAAGTGAGAATGGGTTGTGGGTACTCTCGTTTAGCTTTCTCATGATAAGAATGAAATGCAGTATGCTGCTATGATCATCATAATCTGCACGCTCAATGTGTTTTCCAGACGTGCACGAAACACCCTTCTGCTGTGAACTCAACTTTGTCCATTGTTAAAACTGGCACTAAACTAGACAATCAGAGACCTCCACACTCTATTCTGATTTTTTTTTCTTCTCTAATCAGCTGGCACTTTCGACCGCATAATGGAATTCAATTAAATGTTATTTGTATAGTGTTTTTAAAATGGTTATTGTCTCAAAGCAGCTGTACACAATCAAAAGAAAGTTATAGGAAATAATAGAATACATATATAACATAATCAGACAACTTGGTCGCTTTACTTATGTAAGGGTTTTAGCACATAATGTCAGGACATTTTAATGTGGACAAAAATACCTGATGCATTTTCCACTATTAATATGTAGGGTTTACAATCAAGTATACTGCTGCATTCTTTACCTCCATTATGTAGTGTTTAGCTCTGGGTCAGAGGTATATCGAATCGTTAACAATGCTCCCCTTTATGTTCACGAATGAGATAAGGTTATTGGGATGGCGCCATGCTGTTTAGGGGAGAGGTTCTGGAATGTGATTGATTGTTTGCTCTCTTTGGAGCCTGCTCATCCCTACACTTATTCAACTTTATTTCCAACACTAGTGTCAGCTGATTAGAGAATAAACAGGAAATCAGACATAGTGTGTGGAAATCTGTGAGTAGCTAGTTTGTGACATGGACAAAAGGTCTTAGGAAGGAAACAGAGACATCAGTTTTTGTTATTGTACAAAATCTGAATATATTTAGTAAATTTATGAATTACACTCTGAAAGTATCAAATACATCTATGAAGTCTGATTTAATTGCTACCATTAATTTAATTTATTTTATGTTTTGCTGGTGAAATACATTATAGGTAGAGACGTCTGCTCTGTCTTGTTAATTCGTTTTAAAAAATGCCAATTCTGCCAATTCCCCCATCAGCGAAACCGGTTCGATAAGTTCACACATGTCGTGAATGAAAGGTGAGAAGAAAGATTACATTAACTGGGGGTTCTGCGGGTGTTCACCTCGGAGCACGCTGTCGCGTTGTATTCAGCAAGTAGCCTATGTTTGTTTGTTGCATTTCTGGGGGATATCATATATATCTGCAGTTTTATCGATAAATCTGCTCATATCTGCGCACGCGTTTATCAGCCTTTTGAACAACGGCACTTACTTTCACTATGCAAAAGGCAGTGTCTATTGTTTAGTGTATGTTTAAAGCACATACACACATTCATTATCTATTATAAAACAAAGTAAACTGTATGTTTTCTTGAGCATTGGAAATGTCTCGAGTTACTTTGCTGTAACCCTGTTCCCTGAAAAAGCGGGAATGAGATGCTGTGCTTGAAAGTGCTATGGGAAAAGGTCTCCACTGACCAGTGCAGTGGACGTAGATCTGTAGAGCACGTACTGGACAAGGTAAATAAAATCCTTCCTGCTCTAGTGCATTAAACGGCGGAGGACAGAAGGTTTCAAGAACAACTGGTTACATCTTCGAAAAAATGGAACTTTCGGAAGATAATTCGGATGAGGATGCAGAATAGTTTTGACCAGCCCAGGGGCAGTGTCTAGGCAGGATGACGAGATTGACAGAGCCTGCAAATCTCCAATACTCTACAGAGAAATAATGGCTATTAGCAAAAAAACATTTTAAGGGTTATAAGCCTATCAGCCACAAGTTCTAGAGGTCCAAAAGGGGTCTCAGCCAAAACCTTGGAACACAATAGCTATGTCCCATGAAGGGAGTGTTGTCCTAGTGGGTGGTCTTAACCGTTTAGATCCACGAATAAAGCGGGCAACTAAGGGGAGATCAATCAGAACATGGTAAGCCAAAATGGCAGCCCTATATGTTCTGAGAGTGCTATCGCATATGCCTCAGAACAGTTTCTCATGCAGAAACTCCAGCACTGAAACAGTCTAGCAGTGGATATTACTAATAATGTATGAGAAGAAACACCATTTTCATTAGTTTAATATTAATTACCACAAAAATTTAGACAATAACAAGGATAGCCCCAAATAACAAAAATTTACAATATCATTAGCGGGTGATTTCGCCATTTGCCGCAATGACAGCTTGACAGCAACATCTCAGGCTCCTCACTAGCCTCATGATGTTGTTCTGAGACGATTCATTCCACTCTTCCACAAGTGCTACATGCAGTTCTGCCAGGTCACGTGGGGGTGGAGTATGATCATCCAATCTCTGCTTCAACTGGGCCCAGATGTGCTCTATGTGGTTCAAGTCAGGGGACATTGATGGCCATACCATATGAGGCACTCCAACTTCCTGAATTCGGGCTGTGACAATTTTGTCACGATACAGTGAAGCATTATAATCCATGAACAGAAAGTTGGGGGCGTGCTGGTGGAATTGATTGATGATGATGTGTTTCATGATCTCTCTGAGGTAAGAACGTGCAGCAACTGATCTACATCTACAATAACCACATCTGTTTTGACTAAACCAAAATTTCACGGCTGGTGATGCCTGCCCAGACTGTTGCACCTCCTCCAGGAAAGCAAACGCTGGGGACCATGTTGACCTCAGTGTATTGCCACCACGCCTTCTCCAGCAACGGTAACCCAACACTCATCAGTGAACAGGACGGTAGACCACTGCTGCATTGTCCAGGTCACATGGTCTTGTGCCCACTGCAAATGTTCATGGCGGTGTCTCGGTGTCAGTGGAGTCACCTGCCACTGTCGTCTGGCATTCAAGCCAAAGCTCTGCAGTCGGTTGCGAATGACTTGTCTGGAAACCCTAGTACCCCTTACATTTTGTAAATGGGCCCACAGCTGTGTGGCAGTTACATAATGATGTCTGAGTGCATAGGTCCTTAGGTACTGCTCATTGTTGTGTTCTGTCAATCATGGGGCACCACTCCTGGGTAAGTCATGAACTCTGCCAGCAGTTCTGTGTCTTGATGCAAGTCTGCTGATTACACTTTGCATGAGACACACCAAGTTCACAAGCAATATCTGACAACCTGCCACCGACCCAAAGGCGCGCCATGGCCAGGTGGCATTGCTTGTCCGTTAAGTGACGTTGTGTGTTTATGGCTTTTTGAATGATGAACTTGGAATGACTTACTGACAAAACCAGCTTTTTATACCCAAAGAAAGTTGAAATTGATGGCACATTGAAAAGGGTTGTCTTTTGGTATTGGCCTCCTATATAAGGCACACCTGTACACAATGAGACCATTACATGGAAAACACAAAATGAGGTGTGTCTATCACTCCAATACAATTGCCTCCCTATCCCAAAAATGTCTGAAGTACAGTCAACAATATGGACACTCCCAACCATGGTGCTTACTTCTGGTAATTAAACATATATATAGTGAGCACCATGGTTGGGAGTGTCCATATTGTTGACTGTTTTTATTTTTATTTTTAGTGATGAAGTGTTGATTATAAATTATAACTAGCTTGGAATTGTCCATGTAATCAAGAGTATTTAAATTATTTGACCTGTTTTTATGTCTGAACAGTCATTAGATGAACAATCATTGTCCAACATAGTCATGATTTGTGCTCTGCTTCCACCTTGTGGTCAAAGTGTATCATTCAAACAGTTAAGATGTTTCCACTACACACAGATGTTCTTATCTTTTAAGTTAATTAATTGAATTATTTATACAAGAATGGCAAATTAAAATAATTTATTCATAAGGATGTACCCAGCCACAAAACATACAAGAGTATTAAAAAGTCATATAACCAAGCTACAGGTTACAGCTACAATGGAACTAAACATGATGTTCACTGCATTGGGTCTCAAAAAGTTACATACTCACTTCCTGTCCAAAGAAATTATAAAACATAATAATAAAGTGGTAAATCCATTTGTTTAAAGAGAGCAACTAGAAAGGCATAACCAGTTAGAAAATTTAAAAATTCTAAGTATGTTGTGGACATTTCTCTAGTTTCATTATGATTAAAGTTATATTGTACATAACGTTATAACATTTAGTTACATATGTTAACTCCAGAGTGAGTTTAAATGTTACAGGTGTTTGACTTCCTTGTTGAAGATCTTTCCATTTGGCTGCACCCTCAAGGTCACTGTCGTGTTCACCACGCCCAATCCATCCAGCTTCTGCTTGATCTGAAGAACAATGACAGTTTATTTCTGCAAAGTAATGCTGTATAGTCATGTTCTAGTAGTTTATTTATTTATTCATTTATTCATCTATTTATTTATATATTTTGCAGTTAAGTACTCATGCTACATTTTATGTGGAAATTAGCAAATTCTTGTAAGAATGTAAGCTACAGTCATCTACATTCCTTGAAATGTTTCAGGTTTACTCATTTCTTTGATAAAAATGACTCTTTGTAAAATGTATAGTGACGAGTGACAGTACTTATTTGTTCATGTATATACTGTATAAATGACTCCCGTTCCAGGAGCACATTCGTAAGTTACATTTGTTTTGTAAGACCAACAAAGTGAATCTTATACACCTTTAATGTGAATATTTAATGTAAAGCATACCAATCCACTTGACTAAATCTCACATTTAAATATTGTTTATGTGTCTTTAAATCACGAGGGGCACCGCGGATATAATTTTGTCTCAGAGCAAATTTCCCATAAGAAATAATAGGAACTCCAATGATTTGTTCCACAATCCAAAATTCTGTATATATATATATATATATATATAKARRAGAGAGAGAGAGAGAGAGAGAGAGAGAGAGAGAGAGAGAGTATCAAATTGCATGCCATAATGATTTTGGTTCTGGTTATATACTGAGCTGGCAGTGGTATGTACCAAAGTGAGAGCAAATATAATGATATAATGATAAAATCTTGTGTTTTTTTTTTTTTTTACTTCTCATAGATTATGCAACTCACCTGCTGCAAAGTGGATGATTGGATAGCAGGATCAATGACACTTGCACCAAGCTTCACCTGCAGTTTTATTATCTGTACCTGCCTCACTGGTGGAACTGTAATGAAGACAAATCTGTTTGTCCATATTAATGCAAGAATATAGACTATAGAAGACTATAGAAGAATTACTATTATTTTGGCATGTTTTAAGCTATGGAATATAAACTGTAGCTAAATTTACGACATGTACAGTAAGTGATTGCCTTGTTTGTTAACCTACACAAAATGTAATCTATACTTATAGTTTAGTTTACTAAAAAAAACTAATGAAGAAACTACTTTATAGATCTAAAACCATTGTATTTTCTTAATAAATAAAATAAGAACGACTCACTGAAATGACAGTAGAAGGCATATAGATTGCTGCAGGCCGCACTATAGTACATTCCACCTATTAATGTTGCACAGTTCCCTGAGTCATAATTAGGCTGAAAAACACCCCATGGAAGGTTTGTAGCTATAGTCCCATCTGTCCATGTCCAAGTGTCCCTAAATAGACCAAACCACGCTGAAGCAAACACAAATATTTTATTTTTTATTTTATCGTTCTCTACTGAGGTGGTTGCACTGGCCAAATCAGTGTGAAATGCTCTGCAGTAAGTCTGAGCTCCAATCCAGTTCAGCGGAATAGTGTACAAGATGTAGCTGATGATGAGTGTAGCTGAAAAAGAACAATAAAAATATCTGATTACTCCTTCAATTAGTGAATGATAGTGTGCATAAAATTTAGTGGAGATTAACCTTCCAAAAAACACGTTTTTTACATTCTCTTTCTCCTCATTTTATTTTGTATTTTTAATAAAATCCTGCATATTGTAAGAGATTCCCCAGGTTCAAATAAACAATGCTGTACATCTTGAGACATATACTGAAATTCTTGGTCAGCTTCTTGGTCTGTTTTGGCACTTTTTAACTTTTTTGAATGAAATAAAAATTTACAAGATTCACAAGGCAGAGACAAAATTTTTTACATTTTAACATTTAGCGTTTAAATTAATGAAGTCCAAGTTCAAGCACAGAGGTCACACCTGACAAACGAACATGCATGAATAATGTACATTAAAGCAGGGAATATTCTAAACCAGTGGTTCTTAACTCCTGAGGACTACTGTCCTGCATATTTTAGTGCATTCTCAGGCTCCGTCCACACGAAGCCAGTGCGTTCTCTATCCGATCTTTTTTTTTTTCTCGTTCGGCATCGTCTCAAGAAATATCTGCGTACACACGAAACCATTGAAAACGGTATAGTATATATATATATGCCAGACCAGTATGGGGCGCTGTAATTCTGCCATAGAGATACACTATACACGGAGAAGAAGACTTTGATGCGCATGACATCATCGTTTCACAAAATATACGGATTGGCTGTACACACGAAACCGCAAGGGTGTCGTTTTCATATTTATCTAAAGTGTAGGCCTGAACTTAGTTGTGTCTAATATCAGCTAAAAAAGAAAAAAAAAACAGCTACTATATATGTTCTTTTTTTATTTCTTCAAGATTTCTGTTTAATCTTCATTATCAGCTTTTTTAGGACAGAGCACAAAGTTTGCAAATTGAAATCTTAACTGCATTAAAATATGCTTACTTAGTAGTCCAAAAAGTTGTGGCATACTGTATGTGTAAACGCAACGGACAAATCCAGTCTGTGGCATCCTTTCATTTAGCCAACCTCAACTCAACTTCATCTCAAGACAATCTAGACTTTCTGTAAACTTCTACATGGCATAGAAAGTAGTTTAGGATGGATTAAGATTATCACTATTGCTTTCCTGATCTGCACAACTAAATAGATTTCTGTGTTTTAAATGGCCGTCAGACAGCAGAAGTGGTCATGTTAGTTTGTTATTTTACCTAATCATATAAATGGCACTGTACCATTAAGCATTTTTTCCATATTAACATTGTTTCAGTGAAATCCAGTATTATGTTAAAAAAAGGTTAAAATAAAATATTAGTAATGGGAAAATTACACACATAATGTAAACACTATGTCTACTAATGCACTAGGGCAATCTTAAGGAATTAGATAAATTCTAAGCTTGGTAAATTATTACAAACCTAGTCAGAAATCAGAAACAAAGATAGTAAAATCATGATGGTGACTCACAATCGTAGCAGACGAAGAATTTCAAGGATGCACAGGGATTGGCTGACCAGTACCCTGTGTAATCAATTGCACCACAAGCATCACCACCATTAGAAGGCTCCGAAGAGCCCCAGTTTGTCAGAGCAGTATCTTTCAATGGGATATCATTTAAGGACCAACGCCAGCTGTCCACGTTGTTATATAGTCCAATCCAGCCAGGGGAAATCATAAGGTATTTTAGTGCTTCTGCTGATATCCGTAACCAATCATTAAAACTTTCAACTGCAGCCAGGTCATCGTAAGTTTCTCGGCAGAAATTCTGCGCGGCTGACACGTCATTGGCGTCATGACCAGATGGTAGGTGTGAGCGACGGTGGACATGGTGAGTGGCACAGTACCTGTTGGCAATAATTTAATGGCATAGAAAGTAGTTTACAAACAGAGTGCTTGAGTCAAGATGAGTGACTTTAATGATGAATTGGTCAAAATAAACCAAAATTAACAGTAATGTATTTTTTTTTATAAAATAATTTTATTTTAAAAAATCCTTTTAGAGGTTTATATAAAGACAGTGTCACGGGGCGTATTCCACCCATTGCAGAATATTGCTCCATGAGGAGACATCTCAGGAAGCCATACACCTCAGGGCTACCTCAAGGGACTGATTCTTCTTCTCCATTGGACTGGGGGTGGAATCGCAAGGACCGACTGGGGTGGCTCCAATGAGTCTGCAAAATGCCTTTCAAAACTGTGAGGTGAATTGGGGCCCAAGGTCAGAGACAATGTTTTTGGGGAGGTCGTGAAATTTGAAGAAAAATCATCAGTTCAGCGGTCTCCTTGGTGGATCGGAGTTTGGGCAGAGGAACGAAGTGAGCGCCCTTCGAGAACTGATCCACCATGGTCATGATGCAGGTATGGCCATCAGAGGGAGGTAATCCAGTGGCAAAGTCTAGGGCGATGTTGGCTCATGGTCGGGATGGAATGGGTAGCAGTCTGAAAAGCCCTGCTGGAGCGGTGTTGGCATGTTATGCTGTTATGTTTGCTAAGCTGATGAATAAATCTGTGATAATGTGATATTTTTTTGCATTTCTGCAATACTGACCCATAAATCTATTTCACAACTGGTTGTTTTTAAAATCTGGGTTTTTTTACCCAGGATATTTTCTCTTATGTTTTGAAGAAAATGTAAACACACTCACCGGTGAGACACAAGAGAAAAAGATTTAGCTTCATGATGGACAGGTAGCTGCAAGTTAAAATAAAATAGTGATCATATATCTTGTCATGATAAATGTGCAGAAAAGTAGAGAATCAATGAATAAATGAAGTCTGGGACCATAAATGAAAAAAAAAAACTCCCACAATTGTCACTCACTTACTCATCATCTACATCGCTTTATCCTGTATACAAGATCGCGGTGGGCATGGAGCCTATCCCAGGAAATTTACGGCACACAGAGGTAGGAAATGAACCTGGCCGAGAATTGAACCCAGACCCTGGAGGTGCAAGGCAACAGTACTAACCACTGCCCTCTCACAATAACAACCTTAAACATTTTAATAATTTTGACATAATTTCAGTAGATCTTAATCTGCGTATATAATAGAGGACTGTATATATTATAAAATATATTTATAAAGCATGCATATAAATAGTATAAACTGTTAAACTTGCAACACAGTCACACATTTTTCAGTAAATTTTGGCATCTTTCTACTACTTAAAATTGTTTAATTTAGTTAAACAGCATTGACATTTTTAAGGGTGTAATTGGGAAATTTGTACCTCCCTTTTATATAGACCACCCCTGCCAATGCTTTTCACTGTGCACTTAAATATGAGAACTACAAGTTTTAAAAAATGGTAGATATAAAATAATTACCAAAATTAGTTTTCCAAACAATGAGGGTCCAACGTCTTACCAGTGAGTTGTCATTCATTCAGTAGCTCTGTCGGTTTTTGATCCTCTGTGCACGTGAATTTTAACCCAGTTACTTTAAATTTCAGATTTCTTATGCAAACCTTTTTTAAGCATACAAATGTTATAGAATGAAAGGAATTTACAATATGGAGAACTAATTTCCATAAGGTATGAGTCTGCTTATTTAAACAGAGGCAGGACATGGAAATACCCATAGATTTGATGTCCTTATTCAACCTTAAATATTACCAAAGAAACAGGCTTTATGTTTAGAGTAGAATTACCCAGATGGGTATAAACACACTTTAACAATAATGGTTATGAAACAGGGCTTTGGGGGGCTGGGGGTTAAAAATGCTAAAGTCCTGGGGCCAGAGATTTTCCCTAAGCACTCATTCTCCTTGTCAATGTAGAGTTCACAGAACACACTTCCACATTTTCAGCATTTTTATTTAGCTGCAATCCAAATATCACAGAAGCATTGTGCATAAATATAACCATCTGTTTTTTTTTTTGGTTTTAAACAATGGCAGGTCACATTCTTTTGCCATGGTGTTTAACTGATTCAAAGCAATCACATTTGCTTTTCCTTACCAATTTCAGTCAACAAATATTTTTCAGTCATGTTGCTACTGAATTGACAATTTCATGCATCAACTTTTCTTTGAAGCTAATGGGTAAAGACGTTCACATGGAAATCATTGTGGTCGTTCTCTTCACCAAAAGATATCAAGTGACCAGGCATGTTACTCATTATATGTATATTTGTGGTGAGTGGCAAGAAACTGTAATGATATCCAAACTAGTTTTGTGATTAATTAAAGAGTTAATGTAGTTCCCTTTCAAAAGCTACATTCGATGCTGCGTGAAAACGCTATGGGAACATCTCTTTGTTCAGCCGGTTGTGAAGCATGCATGTATCAAACACGCCAAATTTTTGGCTTATATGACCTCAATCAGGTGACATCATCTGATAAGGTGAACCTGCAGGTTATAAATAAGAGTGAACCGGAAACATCTTCAGGTCTTTTTGTCTTCAAGGACCGCATTGTGTGTAGCGAATATACAAACAAAAGAAAAATAAAAGTGGTAACTCACAGATATGGCAGAGTTTACTAAGAGATGCATGGCTCTGTATGATAGGTCTCTTTTCGTAGGGCGATCTCCATGATTTTTGTGTTATGTGTCTGGGGGAAGAGCATGCTCTCCTTGGGCTCCAGGGAGAGTGTGAGCACTGTGATCTCCCACCTATTAAGGTGCTTCGCGTGCGACTCGTGAGCTGCGGCGCATTCGTGGGGTTCACATGCTGATCTGGCAGACGTGCATGAGACGGAATTCCCTCTTTCTCTCGCGCTCTCCACGGAAGTTTTATAAAAAAGTGTCCACTTCTCAAGCACGTCCTGGCGCTTCTTGGGCAGAAAAAAAAAATCCTCTAAGCGCTCAAAGTTAGATGACAAGTTTCTGTCAGGTGGCTGGGAGAGGGGCCTCAATGATGGTCCCTCCCCTTCTTTGGCGACCTCCATGATGAGTGAACTCTTTCATGGAATAAGTCCTATTCATCCCCTGTTTTTGCTATTAACATTGATTCATTCGGATGTCGTTGATGCGAAAGCACAGGGTTATATGATGATGCCCCAGATTGAAGAGACGCTTGCGGGCTATCTCTCTCCTGGGAGCTCAACCTCCCTAAAAAAGCTCACATTCCTCACCCAAGCCGTGAAGACTAACATCTTCATTGGTGAGAGAAAGCTTTTCAGGCAGCGGGTCAAGGGTCACACCATGGTTGTTTTGCAGGTATATCAGGCTGACCTGCAGAGAGATCTGAGCACTGGTGCGTCTTTCAATGATGCAGCATTCCTGGAGCTACACCAAGCTTGTGCCACCAAGCAAACGGCTTGTGCTATCCGCCATTCTATGGCTGCCAGGGTCGCCAAGGGCATCAAGGACAGGGATCACGTTTTCCACCTTTTTTTTGGACAACGTAAACACCATTAGAAAAACACTTAAAGAGAGTTGTCTCCACTTCCATGAAACCGGAACGAGCACATCTGGTAACTTGGCAATTCTCTTTTCTACTTAGAGGACAATGTATTTGGGTGTCATATGGAATTCGATTGCAATGCAGGCACAACTGTCTCCTGCGCATGGGCCTTCTGTATATGATATCGTTTCAGTTGTGGGTAAGCGTCAGGGGATTTTATCCAAGGGCCAATTCCCAGAGGCAAATAAGGGTTACGCACCAGGGGCTTCGTACCCTTTCTGTGTGGTTCAGACCCCAGTTTTTGACTCTGGGTCCCACTCTAGGTCCGTGTTGTCGTCACAAGATGCTAACGACAGACGCGACCATCACAGGCTGGGGTGCGGTCTTAGATGGCCGTCCAGCCCAAGAGTGCTGCCGAGGTCATCGTCTCGCCTGGCGCACATCAATTGCCCAAAATGATGGCTCTGTTTCTGGCACCTGAAACACTTCCTCCAGCAGTTGAGAGGCTACCATGCCCTAGTGCGGATGGACAACACTTCGGTAGTCTCATACATAAATCGCCAGGGTGGACTGTGCTCGTGCCACTTGAACAAGCTAGCGCACCAGGTTCTGCTTTGGGCACAGGACAAGTTCCTGTCCATCAGGGTGATTTGCATTCCCTGGCATATGAATGTGGGAGCAGACTTGCTATCCAGACAAGCTGTGACACATGGGGAATCGAAACTCCACCCGAAGTAATCAGTCAAATCTGGGAGAGATTTTATGTAGCAGAGGAGGACCTATTTGCCTTACAAAAAACATCATAATGTTCCCTTTACTACTCTCCCCTGGATCTGGAAGCAATGGCCCATACGTGGCCCAGATTACACCTTCATGCATTTCCTCCAATAGCTCTGCTCCCGGGAGTACTGGCGATGGTCTGCCAACAGGGTTTGCGCCACTTATTGATAGCGCCCCATTGGCCAACCAGATTGTGGTTCTTTGATCTAATATCTCTCCTCGACGGCTCACCGTGGGTGATTAAAGTGAGGAGGGATCTTCTGTCTCAGGCGCATATTATTAAATAGATAAAACGTAAAGTTATTTTAAAATATTCAGTCATCCTAATCATTCTCAGCATTGGAGAGGAAAATCTGCTACTTTAATTCTCTGTTCTATTGGAACTGTTATTTGCATTGTGTTTTTCCCAGACTTGAGGGTTCTGAGGGAAATCAAATTCATGAAAATTCTAAGTCAATGCAAATGTAATCAATCAACCAAGGTTTGCTTGGGTTATGAAAAAAAAAAAACTTAGGTTTTGTCCTAAAGCAAAACTGTTTGTGCATCTAAAAAGTAATTTAAGTCGAAGTTTTTTTTTGTTTGTTTGTTTGTTTGTTTGTTTTTTTAAATGAAACCAAACCAACCTTGCCAAGGCAAAACTTGCCCTGCACACAATCAAGTACTTAATTGGGAAGGAAATCTGGATATTTTGAAATGTTTGCACTACTTCAAAATTATTGCAATAAAGTAACTTTCAATTTTTCTATTAAACTGAATAAGGTTAGAAAATGTAATAATAGTAACTTGTGAACTTTTGTTAAAAAATATTATTTGGGCCATATCAGTGTTGGTAAGGGGACCAGTAACAATAACTGAGTACTTGTAATAAAATATTTATTTGTTCAGGACGCGAGAATTTTCCTTAAATACAGCTCATGATTTACAATAATGTAATTTTGCATCTTAGTACAACTCCTTTTCTTAGTTTTTTATGGCGTATGGATGTCAGAACAGCCAATGTTATGTCTATCTGTACCAGACTTTATTAAATTACAAAAGAAATTAAACTAACCCTCACAATGATCTGCTGCAAAACCTACATGATCTCTTCTTCCTGCAGGGACAAGGCCTCAAGTCGAGTAATGTCATGGTTGTGGCTGGGGCAAGGACAAGGACAAGTTGTATTTGATGAAGCGGAAGTGTAAAAAGTCTGCTGGAGGTCAATAAAAACAAACGCTTACTACCTGGATCTTCTGTTCATTCTGCTGCCTGACATCTGCTCACTGGACAATTACCTACGTATTTACGTGCAGCACACTTAATATAGGTAATAACTATATTTAAGTGCAGCACACTACTCAGCCTAGAGACAAAATTTTAAAGACTCTCAATTCAGTTTGATGGGCTAGTGTGTCCAGGGTGTACCGTGCCTCGTGCCCTTAGCCTCCTGGGATAGGCTCCAGGTCCCCGTGACCCTGAATACAGGATAAAGCGGTATAGACGATGAGTGAGTGAGAGTGGTTCTTTAACACTTTTCTTAAGTACCATGCTAAAGAAAATATACGGCATCTAGTAAAACCAAGTAGCTGGTACTCCTCTGCTCTGTTAACAAGCAGCTAGGATATCTTACTGTCAATGCATAATATGCACGGTGATATGCTACTCCAAATAGTTGGACAAATTGGACAGAGAGGATAAATGGTTTCAAAGAGGGTAACAGATGCCCTAAAAGGTGTTACAACCCTTTGTTTGTCGCTGTATGTGTTTTGTATGTGTTTGTGTTGTATAGTGTACAGTGTGCGCCGCTACAGACTCCACTCCAGGTTTTCCGGCTGTCGCCCTACACCGGCATCTACCTGACCTTCCACATGTCCGAGAGAGATGTCATCAATCAGCACGACCACATATAAACCGAAGCGAGATGCCGGAAGGAGGCATGTAGGCGGGGCATTGGTTGTGTTGGAGATTTTATAGGATTATGATTTTTCATGTTTTTCATGTTGCTCTTTCATCCATCTAGAGGAAGGTCAGAACCTGCTCACAGGTCCACCAGGTAAATGTCACTTGTGACTCCGCTTACTCTTCCTGGTCATTACACCTTAACAACTCTCCTTATATTATCTTTTTCTGTTCTTTTCCTAATAGATCTCTCCCCCCACCCTCTAATGACTCTCTCCTACTCTCACCTTCTCCATTGTTCATGTAACAAGCCTTTTCAGATGGTCTGAACCTTTTGACCTTGGACGACTCAAATATGAGAAACTTACCTTAGACTGAAGAGCTTACTTGGATGAGAGGTGAAACATATCTCCCTAACAGTGAAGAAGTCCAGCTGACATAACTCAACCTCCAGAACACCTCACCTGGATGACCCAGAATCTTTGTAGACAGATCAAACTAAGGTATTGCTAAATGTTTTATTTTAATTTATAGGTCAAGAGAACTGAACTGTAACACATTTGTGGCATACTACTACTACTGTTACTACTACTAATAATAATCAAATATTTATAACTGTAAAGTTAAAAAAAAGAAAGAAATTACAATAATAGGGGGCATGAATGTCATATGGTGTTTAGGAGTGTTTTAAGCACACACTATGTATTCACATGTTTTGTTACATTTTATATAATTAACATAAAAAGATCTTTAAACTATGTTCTCATATTTCAACATACTCTTCGGGTTTTCTCTCATTACCCTGTCAAGTGGATGCTTGCAATAAACACAGGGAAATAAAAAGTCTAAGGTGACATGTTACAAATGGTGCAACAACAAAAAAATAATTGGTCCACTGATGCCATTTTGCTATTCATTGATTTGAAGCAGAAATGTTCTAGCATAAATAACCTTTCTTTTACATGACTTGAAAATAAGCATTTAGACATTAAACGTCAAAGTCCAAGGGTTTAGTTTTGCATGCCTAATTACTGATTATCCTGTTTATCTTTTTGAAGACGTTTCCACCTGGCTGCTCCCTCCAGGTCACCGTCATGTTCTCCAACATGCCGTTATCTCTCAAATTCGACTTAATCTGAAGATTAGAATGAGGATTTGATTAGTCAAGTCAGAGGGATTTTGTACTATATATGTCACCTGGAAACAAAGAATTCACTAAGAGAGTAAAAATGATTGATAAAATAAAGAAAGAAGACAAAAATAACAGGAGAACAGTTATAAGAGAGAAGTTGAAACAAAATTTCCTACTATTTTAGAGACATTCTCTAACTCACTTTCTCTAAAATAGATGACTGCAAAGCAGGATCAAACACACTCCCATCAGACTCCACCTGCAGTCTCATTATCTGACCCCTCATTGGGGAAACTAAAGACAGACAAAGAGACACACAAATGATTTAATAGAGCTTTAAGCTTATTTGTCCTACATCTGTTTCATTATTAGTTCACAGAAAGTCCAATCAGTACTTACTGGTGTGACAGACAAAGTAATTCAGGTTGGAGCATAGTTGATCATGAAACTGTTTATTAGAAACTACTACACAGCTCATTTTGTTATAAGCCATATCATGATCCCCAGGAGCCCATGGTAAGTTTGTAATAACGGTTCTGTCTGACCACTTCCAGGTGTCTCTGTATAGTCCAATCCAGGAATCACTTTGACTAGTCTTTATCTGCACTAAAATGGCATCATCTGAGCTGGTGAGAGAGCTGGCCAAGTCTGTATGATATGTTCGGCAGTAAGCCTGCGCTCCAGGCCAGGTCATCCAGGAACTAGAAATGCCTATGAACTTGTTAGCACCACTGACTTTGGCTGTAAAAGAGAGAGAGAGAGAAAAAAAAAAAACATTCAACACACACTAACACAATTAGAAGCGTCATTAAAATGAACCGTGAAAATATAAATAAAATGTGTTAAATTAGTGGCTTGTAACAAGCAAAGTGAATTAAGAAATAACGGAATTACTGGAATTGAATTTAGAACTATCCAACACATTATGAAAACCTAAAGGTTGAAGAATGTGGTCAGAAAAATATGAAATGAAATCTGAAATTACAGAAGTTACACCATAAGAGTTGGCGAGCAGAAATCCTCTATTATAAATGGTGAATGTAAATACATTTCCACATACAATGTGATAAGAACACACAGGTTTGGGACTGAATGACCAGGTTATCACATATATGGATTTTTTCTTTCCTGATGGCATGAATATATTTCAGGATTCAGAGTGGTTCTGGGAGCATGAGAAATCAATTTTACACATGAACTGGAAAACACACTGTGCACTTCAATTAAAGGGTAAGGCGTGTGTGTTTGTGGGGGAGGGATTGGTGGTGGAAAGGGGGTGGGGTATGTGGCCATCATTTTGTGATCTCACGTTCAAGCACACTTGGGAGATGCAGTCGGGCAATGACCTGAAACACCCCAGCTGGTCCACCTCCGAATGGCTCAAAGAATGTCTTGGAGTCAGCTAGTTAAAGTCCTATCTCAGAGCTTACAAAACTATGGGATCAGCAAGGATCTTCATAGATCTTGTGGTGTGTGTGGCCTGATGGGTTTGAGTTTTCACATGTGAACCACACACACACAAAGAAGGTGAACCACCACACCACTATAACCACCTTTAGCTCATAGCTCTACAAGACTATCAAATGCAATAAACACACTAGTGTGGAACACGAACAACCACAAATATAAAAGAGAAAGAGAGAGTTATTTCAAAAGTTGGTTCAATGTTGTTCAAAAGTGAACGCAAGACTCTAGGTGCAAATTGAAACAAAAACAAAAGTTGTGCACGCAGCAAAAAGGCCTGCAGTCTACATGAAGCAGAGTCAATAGGAAGAGTTTTCCCTACTGAAGACTCCAGAGGGAACCTGAGGTGAAAACAGAAGTCAGGTGCACAGCAAAAAGGAGGCGTGTAACAAACAGGATGTTGACTCACCATCATAGCATATGAAGGGTCTTATTAGAAAACATGATACAGCACACCATTGATTATTTCCAGCTATTATACCACATGCGGCTTCTCCACCAATATCACCTGCCTGTGCAGAGTTCCAGTTGGTAAAAGAGGCACTGTTGAGTGGGAGGTCATTTAAGGACCAGCGCCAGCTATTTATATCATTGTACAATCCGACCCAGAGAGGAGATGATGCCAAAAGCCCGTTGTTTGCTACTTCTTTATTCAATCTTAGCCAATCAGTGTCACTTAGGATTGTTGCCAGGTCATTATACTTCAGCCTGCAGTAATTCTGTGCATCAGGCCATGTTGCTGGTGTCATGATCAGCGCATATTTGTGAGGGACAGTTCGCAGGATTGCTACAGTGACTGTAACAAGACCTGTTGGAGGCATTACATTTGATGAAAAACACTGTAAATTGTCATTAGTTAATATCTGATTACAAATTTAAAGTTAAAAGAACAAAAAAGGCAAACAATACATGTTTATATTTTGTTTAAAATTATAATTCATTTGTTCTCTTCTTAACTTCTCAATCTAATAATATGACGTTAGGATAAAAGAAAAAAAAAACAAGTACAGAAGGAATGGAAAAGGTAGGGAAGCATGGTTGCTATGTTTTCCCCTCACTCACTGAAGTAGGATTTACTGTACCAAAGACAAGACCTCCCTGTACATACACACCCCTGCATGCTACATCAAAATCATTTAAATCATAATTGCAACACTTTGACAAAAATGTCTACAGAATATATATTAGACACCTTTTTTGTATGTATTACTAGTGTAATACAGTACTAATGTATATTTGAACCTGCTATACAGTGTTGAAAAAAAGACCACTAAATAATGAGTTTATTATGTTTTTAAATAATTTTTTTCTTACTGGTGCATGTATTGGTGAGTGTAGGCTGTCGTTAACGCCAAGGGCTTGAATAAGGCAGGCATAGGTGCAAAGGGTTGTTTTAACCAAAAAAGTCTTTTAATAACAAAATCAAAACAGGAAATAAATAAAAAAAACACTCCAACACAGAAACTCACCAAATGGAAAAACACAGTCTCTTTTTAAACAAAACACATAGGCTCTTTTAAAACAAATAGACAAGGATCACACAAAACACACAGGATCTTCCAAGCATGACCCTCTATGGGCACTATGAGCGCGCCCCTATGGGCGAAACCCCGCAAACACACTCACGCCCCTATGGGCGAAACCACGCAAACACACTCGCAGCCCTATGGGCGAAACCACGCACACACTCGCGCCCCTATGAGCAGTAACACACACGCACTCCTATGAGCGGTAACACACACACACTCGCGCTCCTATGAGCGGTAACACACTCTAAGAGCGTACCCGGGCTTAGAGCAGGCACAGGCTGAGAGACACACACACACACACACACGCACGCAGGCTGAGAGACACACACACACGCGCAGGCTGAGAAACAAACACACATGCGCAGGCTGAGAGACACACACACACGCGCAGGATGAGAGACACACACACGCAGGCAGTGACACACACACGCAGGCAGTGACACACACACACGCAGGAAGGCTGAGACAACACACACACACACGCAGGCTGAGACACACACACGCAGGCTGAGACACACATACACACACGCAGGCTGAGACACACACACAGGCTTAGAACACCCAGAATATCACAAACCATCTAGAGCCTTCAAAACATAAAACCAAACTAAACCACAAAACAAAAAGCCAAACAACATAACGCCCTCTTAACATAATTAAAGCTCGACTCAGTTTCCCAGAATAACCAGCTATTTATAACTACTCTAATGAGCTTCCTCGGTTCAGGTGAGCTCAGTCATCACCTGACCAAGGTGCCTTCTGGGAAACTGAGTCTACAAACAGAACTACAGAAACTAACAAACACACATGTCCACAGTGCCCTCTAGGGGCAGTCCCTTACAGTGAGATGAACAGAAATGACAATATCACAACACATGAAAATAACCCAAGATTATGCAGTATTTGCAGAGCTTTAATAACTTAAATAAAACTAAATGCAAAACAATTGTAAACAAATTATGTTAATGCTTTGGCTAAATAACATTAAGAAATCAGTATTTTGTAGAATAACCCTAATTTGCAATTACAGCTTTCAAGCGTTTTGGCTCTCCACTAGTTTTTCACATTGCTGTTGGGGAATTTAATACCACTCTTTCTGCAAAAAAGCAAATATGTCTCATGCTTGATGGTTTGTGACCCTCCATCTTCCTCTTAATGGTATCCATTAATATATATATATATATATAT
>QMIH01000601.1:375958-410903 GCA_003987875.1 Clarias batrachus | reverse complement strand
AGTAAATTGCTGTGGTCTTTTTTCCAGAGCTGTATTGCTTATTATTATTGGTTATTGTAATTAGTTACATTTTCGACAGTTGAAGAATAAATACCATTGTGTTACATTAAGAAATGAAAAAGAAATAAAGTTTGTACTCCTCATTTGTATGGGTCTGTTACTTTTCCAGAAATGATTAGCATTAGCTAATCAAGAACATCTGAGCCTGACCTAATCCACACTGATGACAATTTTATTGGGAATATTACATTGACAGAAAATATTTGAGACCGCTGTTATCATATAAATGGTAAGAAAAGGGGAAATAAAAAATATAACACATTTAATAACAGACTTTACTATTTTGGGAACAGAGCATCATTTAGTATTTAGTTAATAATTTGACCTCTTTAATAGTAACTAATTGAACCTTTAACATATTGGTTCCTAAAAAGTAGTTAATTAAATGGCACTTACCTTTAAAACACAGGAGGAGACAAATATTCAGGTTCATAATGGATGAGTAGCTGTGGAGTCACAATACTGACAAAGTAAATATTCCAGAAGCATTAATTCAACTTTTTGCTCATTAAAATAAGCTAATTAAGTTTTACATCCATAAACATAACAATATGGTCCTAAACACCATAAAACACTGCTTTCAGAAACCAAAGGTTTGTTACAGATTTTTTTTTTTACTTGTTTTGAACCACCTTAACTATAAGCAGAAGCATCAAGCATAAAACATAACTTGCCTGTTTATATAAATCTGTAGGCTAGTGTTTCTTCTGTTGGTCTGTTTTAGATCTTCACCACTGGTACACAACTTTCTAAAAAAATGTATGATTACTTCACCTGTTCTCTTCTCAAACACGGAGATGTTTGACACAGACTGATTTACATGTTGCTTCAACTTTTCCTTAGAATCCAGACCCCTTATTTAAATAAAAACAAATACTGACCATTCTCAAATTCAGGCCCAGAAAGGAATTCTACAACTACACAGTATTGTGATCATGAAGGAACATCTACATGATGTATGAAACAAGGTTGTTACACAACTTGAAATTCTAAGAAAAATGCATTGGGAATGTTTGAGTACATTTTCTTAACAAATAAAAACTACCTCTGGAGTAACGTGTAAAACAAGTCTTTACATGGAACTCTACAACTATAAAAACAAAGTATCCTGTTTTACATAGAAAAGAAGAGTTACCCAAAACCAACATTATTTATGACTGATCTAATGGAAAGAGCATTTTATTACACTATGATGTGTAAACCAGGTCTGAAAACTAAATACAAGGTCAAGTTAGAATGCAAATAGAAATTCATGTCAAAGGGTTTTTCACCATCAACTTTTTGAAATCCAAAAATATGCCTAAAGCAAAGTAAGGATATCCTTCTTTTAGTCAGTCTCCCTTTTTGCTTGGTTCTGTTGCCTCCTTTTAATTTAACAAAGACGATATATATATATAAAAAAAAAAACATAATACTCCATCAGGTATTACCAAAGGAAAAATGTAGAACCATCTTAATTATCATGTTAAAATGATAGATGTACAAATGAGATGTAGAGCATTGTAATGATAAATTTACATTTACATGATGTCGTAAAGACCAGAAACAGATCAAGACTTTACAAAGTTAGGAGAAATGGATTGGATTTCCATTTTTTTTTATTAAAAAAAGGACAAGAAAATCACCCTTTTCCAGTTTAGGGAAAAAAACAAATACTGAAGACATAAGAAGGAGGGGGTACCCGTTCTTAACCGTAATGTCATTCAACCCACGATAATCGATGCAAGGATGCAGGGAGCCATCCCTCTTCTTGACAACCTCGAAGAACCTTGAAGAACCCCGCACCCTCAGGAGAGGAGGAAGGACGGATGAGGCTGGCTTTGAGGGACTCACTGATATATGTGTCCATGGCCTCTCTTTCTGGACCTGAAAGGGAATATAAATGACCCTTGAGTGGAGAAGTGCCTGGGAGGAGCTCAATAGCACAGTCGTAAGTGTGGTGAGGAGGCCAAGGACATGGCCCGGGACTTGCTGAACACCAGGCGCAGATTGTGGTATTCCGCCGGAACCCCAGACAGATCAGCAACCTCCACCTGCAACACAGGACAAACAGAACCAGAAAAAGGGGCAGGACCAAGACAAGAAGCAAGACAATTTTGACTCCAAGACAAAACAAAATTTCCAGACCAATCAACGTGAGGGCCATATTGTACCAACCAGGGGTACCCCAAAACTATAGGAGCACTAGGAGAGTCTAGAAGGTACTACGTGGTTTCCTCACAGTGATTGCCTGCGACTACTAGGCTAACCTTGGGTGTCTGATAAGAGACGGTAGTAATTAAGGTCCCATTTAGGGATCTGCCAGGGATAGACTCAGGCAAAGGTATGGCTGGAATACCCAACCGTGCGRCCATTGAGCTGTCCATGAAATTACCCTCAGCCCCTGAATCGATCAAGGCCGAGCACGACACTGAAGTCTTCCCGTACTGGACCAATACCGGCAAAAGGGTGCGAGAGGAGGRGGATTGTGAAAAAGGAATAGTGCTCACCAGGGCCCCCCCGCTTCACTGATGAGCTTTGGCTTTCTGCTGGGCAGGCTGCTGCAAAGTGGCCTGGCTTCCCACAATGAAGGCACAGGCCCTTGGTCAGGCGCAGTTGTTTCTCCTGGGGTGTGAGACGAAGGCATCCTACCTGCATGGGTTCAGGTTCTAGCAGGTCAGCAGTCGCCAAGGGAGAGTGGGAACCTTCCACCCGACTAGGGAAGCGGACCATTCGGCGCTGGTGCCGATGACAGAGACGAGCCTCGATGCGGAGTGCCAGATTGACGAGATCATCAAGGTCGTGTGGCAAGTTGTGAGTGGCCAGTTCGTCCTGTATGTCCTCCGCAAGGCCGGCCCGGAACATTGACCGACAGGCGGCCTCATTCCAGTCACAGGAGGCTGCTAAGGTCTTGAACTGGATGGCAAACTCCGTGACTGAACGACCTGTCTGACGAAGCCGTGCGAGCTTGTCCRCTGCCTCCTGTCCTCTGACCGACCGGTCAAAAAGTATCATCATCTCCTGCCGAAGATCGTCAAACGAGTCAAAGCATGGGGACCTGGCCTCCCAGACAGAAGTTCCCCATTCACGAGCCTTGCCCGTAAGGAGAGTCAAGACAAATGCCACTCTTTTCTCTTCCGCCGCAAACGTGCGTGGCTGGAGTGCGAACACTACTGAACATTGGGTCAGGAAGGCTCGACAGGAGTTGGGGTCCCCATCATAGGGAGGTGGGTTGTTACAGAACAAGATCTTCGAGGACGCCGTGCCCGCTTCACCGTCCGACCTCGGCACCAGCCTTGGATTACTCTCCTTTCCACTCCAAGGGAAAATGCCTGGCAGCCTTGCTGTGGGGAGGACGGTTCTGGGACTTTGGGGAGGGTGTCCAAGTCCTCCGTTGGCGCCCCGGTAGTGGTGGGGTAATGTAGGGTAACCCCTAGAGGGCGCCAAAGTGCCCAGAGACTTCCTTTGGTTTTCTGTTTTCTTTGTGTTTTTCTGTGTAAAACTCCATGTCCCACAATGCACCTCGGTCAGGTGATGGGAGCGCATTAGATTGATTATAAATGTTCTTGAGTTCCACGAGTCTGGGTCTTGCAGACTAGACTTTTGTTAGCTCCTAGCCCTTTGTTAGCTCCTAGCCCTTTGGTAGCCCTAGCCTTTGTGTAGCCCCTAGTCTTATGTTATCTCTTAGTCTGTTACGTATAGTTTGTCTCCAGTTTGATCTGTCATGTGGTGTTTATTTCCTGGTTAAGTTCCTATTCTGTTTCCCTCGTGTTTGTGTTCATTAAAAGACTTTCACCCGCACGTCACCTCTGCAAATATGCCTCTCCTTCTACCCACGTACAGCACCCGTTACAACCTACTTTAAATGATCATGCTGAATACACAGGAAGACAATTGGCTAGTTAGTGAAACAAAAATTGTTTGGGTTTATTTCTCTCTGTTTGCTCTGAAGCAACTTACTGTGTCCGAAAGTTTTATAGTTTTATGATCAAATCATCCCTTACAAAAATAACTGCAGTTATACTGCTTTTCCTTAGTTATAGTGCAGTTCAGTGCAGTTGAATTGAAATATAATTATGTAACTTATGTAGTTATAGGTTATTCTATAATAATAATAATAATAATAATAATAATAATAATTTTACATTGTTGTAATATTAATGTATGGTAGATTATTATTATTATTGTTTGTTCTGTGAAAATCTAATAAACATCCTGTGCTAAGGATGGATAGTATGTTGATTAATTAGCACAGGTTACTGGGATGAAACATAGGAGAGAGAGAGACGTAGACCATGTACTGTACAGCTTTCAAACATGTGTGATACCATTATAATTACTGACTATTACAAAATGTGTCATGTTCTCTATTTGGTTCAAGAGATATAGGATTCTACTAAATGCCTAAGTGATTTGATTTATGGCTCAGTTGTAGTTTGCCATTCTAGATTCTTGATTAATTAAAGAATGCCACTGTCAACTTTAACTTTTTTCAAGGCACAGGCAAAGTTAAAATAGTTGGAAGCAGTCATACACTGATTGATTTTTATTAATTAATAAAATAAATTGCAATAATTTTGTTGTAATTTAATTGTATTACACTACGTCACATATTTAGATTATAGAAATACCTGCTTAAACATGATTATAGCACAAAACACCAGAGAACACCATAGAGCTTTAAGAAATAAATTATTTGCTTTTATGAAAATTTGATAAAATGTTAACATTAAATGAAAGATTTGAACACAGAAAGTACCTAAGACATGGATAATCTGAAGGCCAGTTTTTCTTAAGTAGTAGTCAAGTCAAGTAGGCTTTTATTGTCATTCCAACCATATACAGTTAGTACACAGTGAAACGAAACAACGTTCCTCCAGGACCAGGGTGCTACATACATGTAACAACATAAATTTACAACATACATTTTACATTTTTAAGTTACTCTAAAAGAAGAACTATCAAATATCTATACAAAAATACACAATAGACAAAGTGCACGTGCAAATGTGCAAACAAAGAGGTACATGACAGACACAACAATGTAAGACATAACAGTACTTTTTTGATGAAGGATGAATTGAGGTAAAAGCAGCAGTAAACAGTTTACATTTTGACAAAAGTAGCTCACAGTTTTAGATTTTCCTTACTTGCACTCATCTCAACCCAACTCATTCGTCTAAACACAAATCTTGTCTACCTCACCTGTTCTCTTAATCCTGGAAACAGTATACAATGTTTGACGCAGACTGATTTTCATATTGCTTTTCCTTAGCCTTGACGTTCCATGTTTAAACAAAGACAAATGTTGAAAAAGCATCTTTAACCTCATTCACCTCTTTTCTGTGCTATAATGCAATAGGTTGTCTTCAGTGAGAAATAGGAATTTGTCAAAAATCAAATACAATATTCATCTTAATTTGATTATTTCAAACTGATTAATCTACAAAAGAACTGCGGGATACTATAATCATAACCTAAACGAAAAAAACACTGTAGTTTAATATAGTAATTACTATAGTATACCCTAGCAGACGGTAGTGTTTACTATAGTACTTCACTGCGTGTTGTAGTAAACATTATTTTTCATTAAAGTAAGGCAAAACTTCTTCTTTTTTTCAGATCAGAAAAAGGTCATGTGACACTTTCACACCTTACAATGTTCAGAAAATAGCATTTGAATACATTTACTTGGCAAATAGAAAGTATGACAATTTTACCAGTGTTGCATTAACATGTAAAACACGCCCTTAGGTTGGACTCTACTACTGTAAAAACATCAGTCCTGTTTAAGACTAGGCCTTGAGTATAAATAAATACATAAGCTTATTCCATTGCTGTGCAAAATTAGTGTTAGGCTAAATCTATTTCAGTATAAAGCAGTAAAAGAATTACCATAGAATAAATCAAAATCACAACTTGTTTAAAGTTGTGAAAATAAAATATTATTATACAGGCCCAATTGCACCAAATCTCAATAAACACTGTGATTTAGTTTACCATTGATCTAACATTTCTGCTTTAATAATCAACCTGGCATGCAGTCAAGCAAATAATCAATCCCTCCTTAGAAAGTTACAAGCATCCCGCAATCAGAGTGTAAATCCTGAGAGCTGAAGTCTGAGAATCCTCAGGACTGAAGTCTGCACCCTTTGCTTTTGTTTGCTGCTGATATGAGGACAGGATTCATGTGATGTGATTAAGCATTGTTATGGTTGAATATAAAATAAATATAAGTATAATGAGTAATGATTAAATAATAATAATCACTCACTCTCTCACTCATCATCTATACCGCTTAATCCTGTATTCAGGGTCACGGGGGCCTGGAGCCTATCCCAGGAGACTTAGGGCACATGGCAGGGTACACCCTGGACAGGGTGCCAATCCATCACAGGGCACAGACACACACACATACACTCACTCATTCACACATAATAATAATAATAATAATAATAATTTTTTTTTTTGAAGTATGCATTTCATATTATTTTCTAAAAAAACATAAAACAAACAATACATTTATGTATATAATAGCAGTAAGAAAATTTAAAAGCAAGATATTAAAATATGGCTATTCAACACACACGCACTATTTATTATTAGGTTCAACTACACTTTAGTCCTAAAAAAAGAAAGAAAAAAGAACAAACTAAACATTTTGTGTCACTGATACATTAACCTGGTTGTTCAATATTTTACAGATGTTTTCTCGTCATTACTATATCAGTTCACCTTTTGCAAAAATGCAATTTGTGCAATGATGCATTTCTGTTTAAATGTTTAATCTGTGTCACTGACACACCTAAATGTACTACTCCCAGGTTGCCAGTTTGAGTACGTGTGAGTGAGTTTGCATGTTCTTCCTGCGCTTGATGGCTTCTTTCCTCACCCTGGTTTCCTCCCACAGTACAAAGATTCGTGCCTTAGGCTGATTTCAAATTCCCTGTACTGTGTGTGTGTGTGTGTGTGTGTGTGTGTGTGTGTGTGTGTGTGTGTGCGTGCGTGCGTGCGTGCGTGCACGTGTGTGTGTTTTTGCTGGCAAACACTCCAGGCCCACTTCAGGACTACACAAGATAACCAAGCAGGATCAATCCCGTAAGGGAATGATGAAAATGGCACACACTGTTCATTCTCTTTTATAGTTAAGTGCAGTGAATTTAATAAATAATAATAATTAGTCCAATGAGTCCCTCAAGTAAACATAAAATTACAAATCCACAGAATTTTTCACTTGAGCTCATGACCCAGTTATTCTGTAAAACTTGCACCTGGCTGCAAACATTAACTTTATATTTATCACAAACATCTTCACCGCACCAGTCAGTCACACTCCTAAATAATCCATTTACAATTACAATAACAATGGATACCGTATACCTGGCCGCGCCTCTGCCTGTTCAGAACTCCGCGCGGGTAGCAGCCTGCAGATCTACTCATTCTGAACAGTGCAGAGTATTTATGCACGGTTCTGCCCCTCGCATCGTTACAGGAATTGTAGCATCTCAGACCTCAAGACCCCAGCAGTAGATAGTGAGAACAGCCGAGAAGATAATCAGGGTTTCTCTTCCCTCTATCTCAGACATCTACACAACACACTGCATCTGCAAAGTTACAGTATCAGCATTTCAACTATTTGGCCAAACCCATCACTCTCACTTTTCAGTATTCGTGCCCTCACATCCAGACTATGCAAACAGCTTCTTACCACATGCCATCTGTCTCCTTAAACAAAAAGGACTGGACTAATAAATACACACTGATCTACAACCCCCCAGCAATTTCACACACCAACCTGATTTTTCTTTCTTTTTTTTTTTTTTTTTGCACAATATTTATATTATTAGCTACTGTTTGCACAAGTACTCTTTCTTGTCTCTGTTGCTACTTTTACAAGAAATGTTTACTGTTTTTTTTTTTAATCTAACATGTCATTAACCTGCACTACCTCAACTCACTATTCCAGTATACCACAGTTTATTGCATTATGTCATGTTGTCACGTTGCTGCTCTTGTTTGCACATATCCATGTACACTTTATATTGTCTTTGTGATGTCTTTTGAATAGTACTTAGAATCGTTTTGTTAATTTATGGTGTCAACTTGGTTTGTCTTATATCGTCAGATAATTAGGTGTCCTAGTTAGCGAGTTACCTGTAGTTTCTGTTAATTAATGTGGCATGTATGTAGCACCTTGGTCCTGGAAGAACGCTGTATCGTTTCACTGTGTACTGAACTGTATATTGTTGAAATGACACTAAAAGCCTACTAGACTTGATTGGATTTGTCAAACAGCACCCATTCTTGCTTGCTTGCAAATTGTGGCTTTGCAATGTCTGTCTGTACACTGATATCTTTCTGACATTTGGCATGTTGCAAAAGGTTGGATTTCTGCCTCATTTTTATTTTATTTCATTTATCTTTTAATTGGCCTCTGGTCACAGTATGAAGGGGGAAAAAAAGTTAAATGCGGGTATTTCTAATTAATAAAAAGTAAAATAGTTCAAATTATAGTTATAGTTAATAATATTTTGTCATATGCACAACCATGTACAGTATGGTACGTAGACATTAGCTGAGCTACAGAAGGACTGACTGTTCAGCACTAACACTTTGACTGCTAGATATTTGTAGTGTTGTCAGGAGCTGCTGATTATGGGCTCTGATTATGGGCATGGCAGACAGTATAAAATGTACACAATACCATGTAAAAAAGTCAGCCTGTACTATTCAACTATAATTTAACATGCCAGCCTTTGGTTAACCTTATAAAAATGGTTGTTCATGAGATTACTGTAAGGGGCCGCTAGAGGAAGATGGGAAGCAGCCTAATTAGTTTCTCTCCTGAGGGGTCTGGTCTATTTATGAGATACTATTTATGAGATACTATTTATGAGATACTTAGCTCAGATGCTTAGTCTTATGGTGTGCTTATGTTAGGCCTGTCAAGATTTCACAGTAAACACTCCTATTGTGCTTTGCTCTCAAGAACACATTAACACAAGCCAGCATTTATCTGCGCTTGGTCGGCTTTATATTCTGAACATCGGATTCCAAAACGTCCAACACATTGGGGGAAACAACAACTTAATCTAGGGTTATATATATATATATATATATATAAATGCTGTAATATAAAATAATCGGTTAGAGACTGATAAGCAGCTGATGTTATCCAGGTATTTTACTGACCTTAAAGCAAAATACATGTATTCTCCTGTTTTACACGAATTACTGTTATTAGAGAGCTGAGCTACAAGATGTCATACACAGTACGATATGTAGTGAAATGCTCAAACAACTGCCCGTGACCTTAAAATAAAAGATTATTGATAGAAAATAAATATGAATATTTTTATTTATTTATTTAGATTTAGCTAAGATAAGAATAATATATCTAAACATACAATATAAGAAAAATACAAGAAAAGGAAATAAAATAAATTATTCTGTACAATTACAGAAAAATATAGAAGCTTTAGAGTGGAAATAAAGTGGATACATGGCATAAAATAATATAATAATTTTTTCTTGCAAATTACTTTCAAATATCTTTATACTTATTTTGTTTAGTTTATTAAAGCAAATAACTGGGCAGTGCTTATTTTTACCATACATTCCTGTTTTTTTTGTAGGAATTCTACAGTTCTCAATAGACAGACCATGGGGAAGCATCTCTTTTGCACTATTTCAATATTTTTGTTTTGTTTCCATGATTTGTTTTCATATTTTATTTACATTTTTTAGCTGATGTACTTGCCCAAGTGCTCATTGCATCCCTCTGGACAGTTCAGACAGTTCAGATTTTAACCCTACTCAACCTGCCATTAACCCTAACCCTAACCCTCAGACCGATTTTTAAAGTGTTCATTAGTACACAAACTAATGAGAGTGCAGCTGTTGGCACCCAAGCTGATTTTCCCCCAGTGCCAAATACCACAGTAACTCTAAATAGAAGTCTGTCGGCACATACAGTATACCCACAGTATACCCCTTCCTGATCATGCTGTTGTTTTAGCTCAGAGAAGGTTGGTGTTTGATGTGTAATTTCTTATGCATTTTTATTTAACTTTTTGGTTCTAACCCAGGCCCCCTATGTTTTATATGTTCTTATGTTGGGCCTTATACTTTGTATTTTTATATCGAATCTCTTTGTTTGTTATTACGTAGATGCACACGCTAATTTGTTTTGTGTCTTGTCTTATTAAACTCTATATTCTTAAAACTTGTCATGTGTCTTTTGTCATTTTGTCTGTGTCTTTAGACATGTGTGATTACAGGTCTCCATCCCATCCTTCCATGGTTATTTGTGGCACTTGTAGCATGTGTAACCAACACATGTTTCAATCCTACATTAACTATGCAAGTGTCTCCGATATATGTTCGGGTCATGCACTTGGTGTTCTACCTTGTATCTGCTTATTATACATTATGACCAGTGTCTTAAAGTTAGGCAGAGAAGAATGCTCCATTAACATGTAACTATTTATCATAATAATTATTTATTTTAATAATGAAATAAAGTCATTTAGTCACAATATTCCGCTGTATTTCTTAATATAATTTATTTGGAATTAAAAAAAATCTAAACTATATTACGTTCATTTGTGTTCGTGTACGTGGGGCACCGGACAAACGAGTGTCTATGTAGCCATGTACGTTTTTGAAAAGCATGTGACCTGAGGCTGAGCTCCGATTGGACTTCGTCAAATCATCCTTAGGGTTAGGGTTAGGGTTAACCCTAACCCTAACCCTAACCATATTATTATATTTATGAATGTTGTTACATTGCTGCATACAAAGGTTATTAGGTGGTGTAGTGGTTAGCACTGTCGCCTTGCACCTCCAGGGTCTGAATTCGATTCCCAGCCAGACTTGATTCTCGTTTCTGTGTGTGTGAAGTTTTTATGTGCTTGGTGGGTTTCCTCGGGGTACTCCGGTTTCCTCCCAAAGTCCAAAGACATGTAGGTTAGGCGAACTGCCGTCCTCAAATTGCTCGTATTGTGTGAATAAGGGTGTAAGTGTGTGTATGTGTATGTGTGCCCTGCGATGGATTGGCCACTTGTCCACTGCCTCAGGCTCTAAGTCTTCTGGGATAGGCTGAAATTTTTCCTGGTGCTAATGATCAGGGCCCTTAAATAGACACGCTGCCAAGTGCAGTGCATTTACATTAATTGTGCTTACAGCATCATCATTGTTAGACCAATTTGTGTTTTTTTTTATACTTAAACCAACTACAGCAATGGGCTAAAATGGGAGACAACGTTATTTAAATAGTCAAACAGTTGGGCTATTAATAATAATATTAATAATAATAAAATTATTGTTAATGATCATAGAAACAAATATAAACAACAATTAAACACTTGCCTATACAGTCTAATGCAAAAGTTTAGGCACCCCTTGAGAAATAAATATTGGTGTTTTTTTTTATTGAAAAGATGTTAACACAGTTTCTCTTGAAAATTGAAAAAGAAATGCACAATATTTTCAGCAGGCATTGATGCATAGTTACTTTTTATGTCATAAATTGAAGAAAGATAAAAATAAATAAATAAACAAAACATTACTGCGGCACTGCGCAAAAGTCTGGGCACCCTACACTACACACCCTACTTATTAACACCTCCTCTGGCAGATCACAGCTTCCAGACACTTGTTATAGCCAGCTAAAAGTCTTTCAATTCTTGTGAAGCATGTTAATTGGTGTTTCTTAATTCCCCATAGTGTAGGTGTGTGTGTGCTAGACTTGCGATGGTTGGAATACTATCCAGGGTGTACCCTGCCTTGTGCCCAAAGTGTATAGGATAGGCTCCAGGTGCCCCATGACCCTGAATAGGATAAGCGGTATAGAAGATGAATGAACTACTGTGATGAGTCATTGTTTGTTTTCTTTTTAAGGAGTTTGGCATCTAATGGAAATTCAAGAATACGCCACACATTTAAATTCTAAAAATAAACTACTGTATGTAAACATGCTCCAGCCAGATGCAAGGTTGATCATAAATTATTTTATAATTTACCTGTAAATTAAAAGAACAATACTATGTTATCAGCTACATCAGGTTAATTAAAACAGACATTTCTATATTTACTTTAATGCTTTTTCAAATGTGAAACCTGTGGTATACTGAATAACGGAATAACAGTGGTATAGCGAACTGTTATTATTTAGTGATATGCATCCATATTGCCTTGAATGCTTATTTAATATTATTTAAAAAACATTTTTAAACTTAAATTCATCAACAGTTTTTTAACCTGTAATCAATAGATCCTGGACTTGTGTATTACAATTTGTTCAACTTACATATTTTTCATGAGGGGAAATCTACATTTACATTAAATGTAACTAGGTTGATACATGAACCTTTTTTTTTTCATTGTAGAATATAGCCATGCTCCCTTTCTGGACTTTAATCAATCATGCAGATATTTTCTTAAGCACCATTGATTCTGTTGCACATCTACATATATATAAAAAAGTAATGTATAAAATGTAAAAATATCATTGACAGTAGTATGATAAAATAACAAGAAATTAGCGTAAACAGGACTCAAATTTATATCAATTGATTTCTGTGTATTAATAAGTTAGACAGAGAATTCTTCCGTACAAAAATACAGACAGACATGTACGTGGGCTTCAACCTGAAATAATAATAATATCAATGATTACATTAAAGATCCGTAGATTATTATTTAGCTTTAACCTTTTAACTCTTTTTACAAACTTTTTACCGGTCACCGATGGGTACTTCTGCTAGTAATAATCTTGAAATCGTTATGAAATACATTAAAATATTTTTTTCTCTGGTTTCCCAATGGAATAAATTTTATCTCACTGCCCCAAACTGTTGTCTCCTAGTTACCAAGAGAAAGCAGTGATGATTTTATTAAGGACCCATGCTGAATGCTAAAAGCTGAATGTTGTATCTGAATTCTGACGCTTGGCTATTCTACACCGAGAGCAAGTTGATGATCTCATTTGCTTCCTTTCTCTACTGACATTTGAGGATGTGGGTCAAAATTTGGTTTTGTTTAAATAAGGAGTCTGAAGGCTAAGGAAAGTCTAATGAAAATCAGTCATTTCTCCATCACTTCATATTTAAAAGGAGGACAGTAGAAAGTAAACAGGCATTTGTAAGAGAGTGTAGAAGTTGTGTGTAAATTTCAGATTACAGGTATGTTTTATATTTTCTTTGATTGTTTGAATTGCTTACTTCAAAATCAGATTATTTTGCAGTTATTATTTTTAAAAAGCAGTTCATAAGTAGCATTTTAATGAAAAGTCTTTTAGTACTTTAATAAATACTATAAAAGTTAAAACAATTATTCATTAAGCATATAATATAGAATAAAACACATTGAATCAATTAAATATACAATCATTTATAAGCATTTTTAAATTAAATAAACCCTTGTCATTAGGTCATTAGGAAAACTATCATCTTTACAGTCCAGGCTTGTCCTCATCAATATGGCAGACTTTTTAATGTATTTTTGAGTGTCTCAGGGTAGCAGCATGTGATATAAAGTTTAAAGGGGTTGAAATACTTTGAAAAAGGCAAAGTGAACCTGTTGTATTTTGTGTTCATAAAAAAGAAAAAAGTTACCTTCTATTAAAAAAAAAAACATTAGAGCCAGAGCATAGAAATGAATTAAAAGCAGCAATGTTTAGAAAAATGCTGTAGACAAAGAGTTCTTTTTTTAAAACCTGCAATTGGCAGAGCATTTAATATTCATTGGAAGAGAGTTGATCTCAGTCGGAAAGTGATTTGACTCTCAATTGATCCAACAGAACAAATTGAAGCAAACATGACATGTATTAGGCATTTGTATTTTAAACAGTTGCAGTTCTAGTGTGTATGGTGTCCTGGACAAACTCCTCTTCAGAGGCATAGATAGTTACATAGATAATATACTTAAAAAGTGATGACTGCTGAATACCTTTGTATTTTGTTCTGTTTGTTCTTTTCTTTCCCTTTGTTCTGCAGGGGCACCTGATTGATTTGACCTTTATGATTTGCTAAATTTTTGCTAGAATTTTATTTTATTTTCTATCTATCATGATTTTACAGTTACCTATTCATCATGAAGATGATATCCTTTCTCCTCCAGAGTATCACTGGTGAGAGACTTGTAAAAAACTTATTTTTTCAGTATGTTCAAAAGTATTTTTATTTATGCATAATAATTTTGCTAGTTTCTGTAGATTTTTGTAAATAACAAATAAATGCACAGTAGTAAATACTAATACATTTTAAACACATTAAAATAAGTTTGTAATATGTATTTATTACTGTTCCATCTGAAACACACATCTGGGGCAATATTTACATTAAATTCTCAAAGAATGATGCAATTTTAGTCCTACATTTAGGAGTAGGAGTAGGAGCAATTTCTCAAAATTCTTAAAATACCAAAATGTAGAAGAGCTCCGGAGGTGTTCATGCAGAGAAGCGTGTGAAGGAGAGACCTTTTAGTAACATTGAATGACACTGAGCTTATAAAGGATAAGTTTGGACAAAAATGTAATACTTTTAAATTTTTAAGCACATCTGCAGTGTCTGTGTCGTCAGAGTTTTGTAAAGTATTTAGCAGCAGTGAGCTTATTAGTACGTTCAGACACCTCTGTTCGCACATGAACGTAATGTGTGAGTAAGTGCGCATGTATGTGCACACATGTAAAAAGTCCAGTAAACATTGTTAACAGAGTCACTAGTTTACTATACGTATGTCCGCTATTGCACAAATCAAGGAGATGAGCACACAGACAGTTAAATCATCGGCACAAGATGACATTACACCAAGCCAAAATCTCGAGTTTTATAAAATCTTCACTTCGGCCGGAGTTTTCCAAAAGCTCCATTTTCAACGAACAAAACTTTGTTTGCATGTAGACAAAAAGCGAAAACCGCAGAGAAAGTCTTTTTTTTTTAAAAAAACACACAGCTACGTGTGGACATGGCTTAAAACACAGTGAACCCTCGGATTAGGGCTACTCAGTTTGAGAGCATTACGCAAAATGAGCAAAATGTTTTAATACATTTGTCTTGATAAGCAAGCGAGTCTTGATTTTACGAGTGCCAAATTTCATCAAGTATCCTGTGGCAGGCATGCGATTATTGTTTTAACGCAGAGAGTAATGTGATCACAATTGAGCCAATGAGAAAATAAGAAATACCTAAAGGCCCTAATAAATTTATCACTGATCGGAAAATGCTACCAAATACAATGTAAAAACTCTTCAGTGTTGGGTGTAATGCGTTACAAAGTGGACTACTTTTTGTGATGTAACGAGTAATCTAACGCATTTGGTCTGCCATTTAGGTCCTCAGTTATTTACTTATATTCTCAAAAATGTAATCCGTTATTCAGACAATTTATGTAATCCATGAGCCAGACAGCAGTGATTCCGTTACTGTGTGTGTGTATGTGTGTGTGTGTGTGTTTGAGAAAGTCGTCCTACAAGCCCCTGCCCCCCTCTGTTATTCCTGCTGTTAGTAGTTAACAGATTATGGGCCAAATTTCGCTGAGTGATGATGGTAGAATAATTATAAAGGTCTTGTCTAAAACAACATGAGGAATCACGTTTTTTAATTCTCTGCAATGAACTAGTTACTTTCATCAGAAGGTAATGCTGTAATGTAACTGATTACTTTTTACTAACAGTAATTTTTTAATGTAATTAGTTACTTTAAAAAGTAACGTTCCCCAACACTGATCATTAACAAGGGAGCTTGAGAAATGATAGAACAGTCTGGTGAACTATTAATGTGTGTGTGTGTGTGTGTGTGTGTGTGTGTGTGTGTGTGTGTGTGTGTGTGTGATTAAAATGGGACACCAATCTATATTATTGCACCTGCTGCAATGTTTTGGGAAATGGGAGAAAAACAGAAAGATGAAAAAAAAACATACTGTACTTTTTTATTTATCACTAGTAACTGTAGTAACTTTCCTTACTAAGTCTCTTTACAAATATTTATAACCGAATAAAGACCAGTGTAAATTTACAGTGTGTTTCAATAAATATAATGTTCCCAACAGGTCTTCTTCCAGCTTTTGTATCCAACCTGCGAACTGTACCACACCATTATGACCTGATCCAAAAATCAATGACATGGTCTGATTCACAGAATTACTGCAGGGTGACGTACACTGACCTGGCAACAATACTGAGTGATACTGATTGGTTAAGACTGAAGACGGAAGCAACAAGCAAAAGTTTCACAACACAGATCTGGGTCGGATTGTACAAAGATATCTATAACTGGCGCTGGTCCTTAAACGAAATCCCACTACAGAATGTTACTTTTACCAACTGGTATCCTGGGAACCCTGACAATTATTGGGGAAATGAAGCATGTAGTATAATAGGTTGGTATTATTACTGGTGGGATGTACCATGTCTATACCTAAGACCGTTTATTTGCTACAATGGTGAGTCAATTTCCCGTTTTGTTTTGGTTTAGTGTGGTCTTATGGCTGTTTTTTATAATTTTGCCTTTAAAATCTATAAAAATCAACTTTACATATTTAGCATGTCATTGTGTTCCATATGTAAATTCATGTAAAACATGACACTTTTTGTTCTCTGTATTTTTTGCGTTATTGTTACATATATGTGTACATACTGTTTATTTCACAGCTAACTTCAGTGATGCTAACAAGTTCATTGGCATCTCTAATCCTCTGATGACCTGGCCTGATGCACTGGCTTACTGCCGAACACATTACACAGACTTGGCCAGCTCTGTTAACAGCTCAGATCACAACATGTTAGCACAGATACAGTATATGCAGGGTGATTCCTGGATTGGTCTACACAGAGACATGGACACCTGGAAGTGGTCAGATGGGACCAACGCTTTAAACATCCCATGGAATCCTGGACAACCTGATAATTATTTTGGCAGTGAAAACTGTGCAGTGGTTTATAACAAACATTTCTATGATGAACGATGCACCAATCTGCATTATTTTTTCTGTGAAACCAGTGAGTACTGATCAAACTTCCTATGAGTTCCTAAAGTAAAAAGAGGGATGGTTGATGATTAATAAAAATTAAATACAGCAAAAGTAGCTCACAGTTCATCAGTAAACAATGACAGAAGAAGAGATGAAGTTTGAATTAAGACAGAGATAGTTTGGTTTTGGTTCAAATGTAAAAATAAAAATGGTAATATACTGTAACATGTGAAATTTTACAGTATAAAAATCTCAATATACATAAACAAAATTGGTATATAATAAAAACTCCTAACACATAAGATGTATGTTTATGTGTGTGCAATTAATGTAAATTTAAGTTTAGTTTCAACCTTTATTTGTCACATATACATTACTGCAGAATTAAATTTTATGGCAACACTGGAGCAGACAGGATTAAGGACCTTGCTCAAGAGCCCAAAAGTGGCAACCTGGAAGAGTTGGGGCTTGAACCCCAGACCTTCCAATCAGTAACTCAGCACCTTAACATATTGTGCCAGCACTGCTCTTATATGAATAATGTGATAAATGGTTCATTATGCTATGTAACATAATATTCACTTAAAAGATTTAATGTCCTTAACAGGATAAATGAAATGTGTGCAAATTAAAACAACTGAGGTTTTGTTTCTTTTTTCTTTTCTTTTTTCTATGTGTGTGTGTGTGTGTGTGTGTGTGTGTGTGTGTGTGTGTGTGTGTGTGTGTGCAATTATTCCACAGTTTTCCCAAACAGGGGTCAGATAATGAAACTGCAGGTGCAGTCTGATGGGAGTGTGTTTGATTCTTCTGTGCAGTTGTCCATTTTAGAGCAGGTGAGTATCAGGCTATCTCTGAAGCTGTGCAAAACATTTTTCAACATTTCTTTTATCGCTACTGACCTGCTCATATTTCTGTGATTCCTAAACATTTTTCCAGACTTTGAATAATTCTTGGTCTTAGAATGACACGTATTTGTATTTATTAATAATAAACCTTGATTCTGATGTATAGCTCAAGCAGAAGTTGAAAGACAATGGCATGCTGGAGAACACCTCAGTGACCTGGAGGGTGCAACCGGATAAAAACATCTTCCACAGGAAAAAAAAAGGATGACCTGTAATGGGTCATGTTTAAATGTTCACCTTTAAGTCAAGTAGCTTGCAACCTAGAAGGAATTAGCCATACATAAATGAATTAACAAAATTATTAATTATTATAATCATTATGTATTCTATATAATTATTCAATTATATATTTTTTCAATACTTTACATTTTCATTTCTGTTTACTGCCACTTAACATGATAAAAAGAGGAAATAAAATCCCTCTTTAAAATCTGGAAGAGGGTTTAATGTATAACGATGTGGTTGTTTATATTTTCATGTAAAAAAATATAGAATGTAGATTCCATTAACAAACTGTATGCACCTGAAATATCCATATAAATGACATCACTATAGCATTGCATTAATATGCTAATATTATATATATTTTTTATTAATATATTTTATAATAATACAATTTATTTATTTATTTATAATAATATGTAATAATAAATATATATTTTTGCTTTCTTTGTATTTATTTCTATTTACAGTATTTAGCGCGAGCATGCATATACACTACCTGATCCTTATGCTGGTTACACTGGTTACTTGTTGGTTGCACCTGGTAGAGATATCCAGCTAGCACTGCACGCTAAATTACAAGGACAGTGCAACGGACTACAATACTGCGAACCTGAGCTTGCCCATTCTTATACGCTTTCAACATATAAACTTCAGTAAAAAAGGTTTACTGGCTGCCTAATATATTCAACTCAATTCCAGCCGCCATTGTAAAAAGATAATGAAAACGTAGCTACTGAGAAGTGCTGGATTGTGATGGCTAGACAACTGAAAGTGCTGCTGTTGTAATGTAAAAAAAAAAAAAAAAAAAAAAATTACCTTGCTTGCATTTGTTCATTTTGTTTATGTTCATGTATACGAAAAAATCAACAAAAATACAAAATATGTGCAGCTTTAAAATATCCTGTATAGCTTGCAGTACAATTCAGTGTTTTTAATAGCTCAGTTTATATAGTGGTACAGTGAAATATGCAGAGTGAATCTTTAAATGAGTCAGTATTCAACCGTTTGGATAATTGACTCTTTTAGATTCGGTTCACTCAGTTCGGTTAAACGATTCATTTGAAAAGATTCGGTTGAGCGGTTTCAGCGCCTGACGAGAAATTTCTGGAAGATTCTCAGCAGTGATGAGAAACCTGTCCGATCTGCAGGTGGGTCCATTTAGCTTTAAAACACTAAATAAATGTAAGAAAAGGATTTTTTCAGCGATTAAAATATTTTGACAGAGGAAAAAAAAATATTAAATATAGTATTTTTAAAATTTTTTTATAAATAATGTTTTTTTTCTCCTATCCGAAAACTAACTATGCTAGCCATGTTCAGTCAGGGTGATGGCAGCCTGTCCTTTTAGTGCAAACTTGATTAAAAAGTAGACAAAAACATTTAATAATCTAACTTTATCATATTTTATCATATATTAGCCGTTAGAATGTGTAATGGTGTGAACTGCAAATTATTTTGAGTTAGAGGTCCAGGTAATGTGTATGAGTTTGTGAGTGACTCAGCAGAATCAGATTTGCAAAATGGCTCATCTATTGAGGTAATTTATATAATTGAATAAATATGTATACAGTGGAAACACGGATTGCGAGTAATGCAGTTTATGAGTATCGCACAAGACGAGCAAAAATTTTAATACATTTTGACTTGAAAAAAGTCTTGGTTTACGAATGCTGAGTATCATGTAGCACACATGCGCTTCTTGTTTAGCTGCCGAGCATCATGTGATCACAAGCAGCCGTGAGTCCGCTAGGGTGCGCTCACTCAAGTGTCAGACATGTTTCGTGTTAATTTTCCCGATGAGGCAGTGTTTCCATTTGTGTGTGTGTGTGTGTGTGTGTGTGTGTGTGTGAAAGTCTGCACAGTAGTTCCTCTCCCCCTCTCAAATAACAGCGGAGGTTACCGTGTAAGACGAGATAAGGGAGAAGGTTGTGCACAAACACACACAGGCACACACATACACAGTGCATACGCGCACAAACACTCACATACACAGCGTTTGCGCGCACAAACGCACACACATGAGCGCATACACATATACATGGCGCAGACAAAAACTAATGGAAACACTTATCTGTCAGGATTTGTTTTTATTTTTTTCAATTGTTCAGGTTAATTTGTTTTATTTTTACCTTATATTTTGTATTAATTATTTTTATATCTGTTTTTTTATTGTGGAACGAATAAAATTTCAATTATTTCGTAGTAATTTTGCTTTTAATCCAAGGTTCCACTGTGTGAAGCTGAAGTAAGATGAGAGGAGGGATAGACCTTCTCACACACACACACTAGCGGGAACACCGTCTGTTGGGAAACTTGTTTAACAAAGAACCAGTCTAAAGACACTCGTGCACACAAACTGTATCACTGCTATATGAGACAGACTCTGGATCTTTAACAAGGAACCTCTCTAATAACACTTGCTTTTGCTTCATGTGCGCGCACACACACACAAATGGTCACATTGATATAGTGAACTGTACACATGGGTTGGCATGGATGTTGACTCTGAGACTGAGCATGGGAGAGAATTACCCAGAAACCTGTGTAAGAGGCTGGGTGCGTGAGAGAAAACCCATTGGCTTAGATGCAATCATGTGGCGCTTGGCAGATAAAACTCAAGCATACTTCTCGTAGAGCTGGGTGATATGCCCTATAATTCTTTTTAGACCCAATTCGATTTTCGATTTTAAAACGATTTTTTGCTTAAAATAAATAAAAATGAAAAAAAAAAAAAAAAACAGACAGGATAGTTTTTTTTTTAATTACTTATTTAAGGGAAAACGATGTAACCAAACATGAACTGCTCATTTGGATTAAAAGAATATATATTAAATCACTTAAACCCGGATTACTTACATAAGTTATTTTACATTTTTTTTTTTCAACTGTGTATATGGGCATAATGTCTTTAGCAACATAACACAACATCAGTAATATCTTTCCATCGAGGCCCCTCTTATCATATGGGATACATTGGGGAAATGTGGTCAGTGTTTTCTCCTGGCTTTTAGCCAGTGTTTTCGCGCTGCTGCTTGTCTTGTTTAGCTCGCAGCAGTGTGACTCTGTTTGAGCTACGCGAGTAAATTAGTCGTGCTCGAGTAAATTAGCTTTCTTTAGTTGCCATAAACTTCACACAAATTTTACAACAGGCTTTGGCTTGTTCAGTGTTTAAAGTTGTGATTCCGAACAATTTCCATATGACTGAAGAAACTGCGTCTCTGTTGGAAACAAGCTCTTTGGTTTCATCAAGCGCTGCCATGTTGTATCTTGTATTTCCCACGTGTGAGTCACAGAGGGGGCGTTGCAAAACTACAGAAGCTTGCAGTGCCGCACCAAAGTGAAACTGTAAAATCAATTTTCATTTTTCAAAATCGACATAAACCATAAATTCGAATTAAACAAAAATAACGAATAAATTGCCCAGCTCTAACTTCTCGTATATCAAAACCTCATTTGTGTTTTAAGTTAAAATTTATTTTAAAATTTTTCTCATCTTGCAGAACAATCCACAATCACAATCCAAGGTTCCACTGCACTTTAATATGGAGTCGGCCCTCCTTTTGCAGCTGTAACAGCATCCATTCTTCTTGAAATGCTGTCCACAAGATTTTAAAGTGTTTCTGTGGGAAGTCGTGCCCATTCATTCTATAGCGCGTTTATGAGGTTGGGCACCAATGTTGGACGAGAAGGCCTGGCTCACAATCTAGTTCTATCCCAAAGGTGCTTGATGGGATTCAGGTCAGGGCTCTGTGTTCGGGCCAGTCGAGTTCTTTGAATTCATCAAACCATGTCTTTATAGTCCTTTCTTTGTGCACTAAGGCTCAGTCATGTTGGAATAGTAAAGGGCATTCACAAAACTGTTGCTACAAAGTTTGAAGAATAGCATTGTCTAAGATGTCTTGGTATCCTGAAGAATTAAGACTGCTTTTCCCTGGGGATAAGGGGCCTGATTTCTATCATTAACAGGTATGGCTAAATACTTTTGTCAAAATAGGTTATGTTTGAAGCCCCAATGTGTTAACATAATTAATATTAACTTTTAGAAAGTTGAATAACTACGCACCAAGGCATTAAAGTGTTAACTTTTTTTTCCTGGTAAGGTTAGTCACTGTAACAATAATGAGGAAAAAATAATAATTATGAAATTAGGAAGGTAGAAGTGTTTTGGTGTACATTGGTGTAATGATTAGTACCATGTCCAGTTTCGAGGGTTGTAGAGCTATAGTTCTATAGAGAAAGAGAGAAAATTGATAGTGCAAGTAAACTATTGTCCAAACTACTCATGATTTGTGCTCTGCTCCCACCTTGTGGTTAAAATGTGTATTGCATATAAAGCACTAAAATGGCTGAGATGTCTTTCTACTGAAGACAGACAGACAGACGTGATTGCATTTTATGAGTCAATTAATTTAATTATTCCTGCAACAATAGCCAAATATACATAATGATGTAAGCAGCCATTGAAACCTTTAGCACATACTATTAAACAGCAATATTAATAATGTAACTGTGTAGTGCCGGTCCCACGGATGGAATAAATGGGAGGGTTGTGGCAGGAGGGGCAAGTTGCATGCAGATCGGACGGATGGTTTGCTGTGGCAACCCTTCCATGGGAGCAACCCGAAAGACTAACAACAACATTAATAACATACCTAAATATGATGTTCATTGCATTGTTTCTCAAACTTTACAAATTGTACTGCATAAGGAGTTATGTATAATCCATCTACAAAAAGTCTACAGCACAATCATAAAGTTATTTATAAGCCATGTTTTTCAAGAGAGCAAGTAAAAAGGCATAACCAGTTACAATCACAAAAAAGCTAAATATGGTCTGTGACGATCTTAATAAAGATTGCAGTACTATTGTACATAACATCATTTGCACATTAGAATATTATGTATACATTTAAGTGTTATATGTTAACTCCAGAGTGAGCTGAAGAAGGTTACAGATTTTTTTCCTTCTTGTAGAAGATATTTCCATTTGGTTGCACCCTCCAGGATACTGTGAAGTTCACCATGCCCAATCCAACCAGCTTCCGATTGATCTGAAGAACAATAACTTAGAGTTTACTTATATTTTTTAACAAATGCCCTGAAGTAATGTACTAAATGTACTAAATGTACTAAAGTAATCATGTGTTTTTTTTCCTCAGGAAAATGTGTAAAATTATTCCAACAATAAAAGGTACCAGTCATCTAAATTTAAGATTTGTTCAGGTTTATATATTTCTGTAAAGCTTCATAATGGCTCTAATCTGAAGGGATTTTTTAAGATTGTAACTTCTCCTCTGCAGCAGAGGTCGGTTTTGGTCTTGCTTTCCTGCATGAGAGCCAGTTTCATCATGGTACTTGATCAGTTTTGTAAATGCACGTGATACAATATTGTTCTTGCAAGAACTGTTCCAGAAAGGCTAATCTCTGTTTTATAATAACTACTGACTGCTGCTGTTGTTGTTGTTGTTGTTGTTACATAATTATCTAATTCCATATCTGTTATTTCATAGTTTTGAAATGCCCAGTATTGTTATAGAAAATAAATTACTAAGCAAAGACATAGAACTTTGCAGAGAACTTTACAAGTCATCTCAAACTCAAAATGAACAGTAGTGTATGTAGTAGTACTTATATACTGTACTACTCATGTTATTTATTACTATTTACATTATTCACAGTCATGTTCAGATTGTGAAAGTTAAAGTGGACATGGTAATGAAACATTGTGGCTAGGACTGAAACAATTCCTCGATTAACTCTAAAAAATGATCGAGGCAAAATCTTCTGCCTCAAAGCTTCTTTTAATTAATTTTAAAAGCTTGCGTTATATTTTTGCGCTAGTATTTGTTTGGCGTGACACAGTGCGCTTCTGGATGCAAGCCGCCAATAAACACCATCGAAGAAGAAGCGCGTACATCACACACAAAGCGGAAGGAGAGGCAAACAGTTAGCTGTGTATTGATTTGAGGGAGCGTTCTGTTGCGGCCAGCAAAATGGAAGTTTTGAATTGAAATACCTTTTTTTTAGTTTTTGCATCTGAGAAAAGGCTTTAAAATAAGAATATACGGCACTGTAGTGCATTTAATTAATCTCAGTCAACTTTAAGCTATTCCTTGTATTATGAATAATGACAATGTTTATTTTGGAAAAAATGCTGTATGCATTTAAAAAATAAAAGTAGATTTTTCCAGAAAGAAAACCAATTAATCTTTGTGTCTCTTATATATTTAATATTGCTGTTTAATTAAGCACGTTTTATCCAATTACTCGATTAATCGATTAAATTTTTGGTAGAATACTTGATTACTAAAGTATTCGATAGCTACAGCCCTAATTGTGGCTTCTAAACTTTGAAATACAGAAAAGCAGTGTTTCTGTATTTTTTTTTAATAAATATTATTTATATTATTTATATTTTATCATATTATTTTAATTTTTATTATTATTTTTTGTTATTTACTAATCATGCATCGCACAACTCACCTGCTGCAAAATGGACAACTGCATAGCAGGATCAAAGACACTCGAATCAGAATCCACCAGCATTTTTATTATCTGCACCTGCCTCACCGGTGGAGCTGTAATGAACACATGTGCGTGTACACACACACTAATTATAATAAAATAATTCAGCATTTTAAGACAGGTGACAATGTTAGTTTAATCATAATAATGTATAGTTACATACTGAAGTGAAAAAACAGCCTAAATGTACAATATGCCTGTAGATATTTTAAGTTTAAGACACTAATGTGATTTATAATTATATGTAGGTTAAACTAGTTAAATTCATACTCCAAAAAAAAGAAAAAAAAAGAAAGAGAGGCTAAAACCATAATGAAGCAACTTCTTTATCTATTGAAGTATTGCATTTTTTTTAAATAATAGCCATAAAAGAAAGACTCACTGAAGTGGCAGTAAAAGGGATATTGATTGCTGCACAATGTATTATAGTTCAGTCCTACAGCAAACGTTGCACAGTTCTCGTTGCCTGTTACGAACGTAGGCTGTAAAAGATTCCATGGAATGTTTGTAGCGATGGTCTCGTCTGTCCATGTCCAAGTGTCCCTAAATAGACCAAACCAAGACGAAGTGGAGATTACAACATTTTTTGTTATTTCCTTGTTCTCCATTGAGGTGGTTACGCTGGCCAAATCTGTGTGAAATTGTCTGCAATAAGCCTGAGCTCCAAACCAGTCCAGCGGAGGAATATAGGGAATGAACCTGGCAACACCAATGAGTGTAGCTGTAAAAGAGAAGGAAAAAAAATACTGCTTCAAAAGAAGTGCAGGTTAATGTAAATAACTTATTGTTCTTCTCAAAACACACATGCGTTTTAGATGTTCTTTGCATCCGGTTTAATTTTTGTACTTTTGGAAGTTCCATCTGTTGTAGGGGGATCTTCAGATTTGATTTCACAATGATTTGATTTACATTTAAAGAAAATCTAAAAGTCCAGCTGTTTCAAGGTGATCAAAAATGATCTGAATTTATCTAAAAAAATATATTAAATCTACCACTTATGGCAATAATATGGCAATACAATAAAAATCTGTTTCTACTTAACACAGATGAGTCCTCATGTCATGGAGGAGCACATAGGAAAAACAGAGGGACAGAGAAGGAGATCAGCATCAGGTCAGTTTAAAAAGTGACAGTTGGAGGTACAGTACCAAACTTTATATCATCAGTTTGAAATGTGTACATTGCTCTTTACACACTTGGTGGCGACACCAGAGAAAGTAGCATAGTGAGCAAAAAGTTTTAACTTAACTCCCTTAAAGGGTGCTTTGCTTACTTAATATTTCAAAAAGTTTAGGCACAATCAAAGCCTGTGGAATAAATCTAATCCATTTCCTCTTTTTCACACGGTCCGGAATTAACAGCAGATCTGTAGTGTGGCCACATGAAGTTAGTTATTGCAAACTGCCAAGAGCTGTATATGTATGTGCACTACAGCTACAGTTGTGGCTTATTTAAAAATATCAGGAAAAAAAAAACTCTACCTGATGCACATTGTGTACTGGGGCTGTAGAGTCAGGTACCTTCTGCCCATTTGTGAGCAGTGGGGGGGAAGTCAGGTTATGAACTAATTGCTAATCTTGTGTTGGAGCTTGTGCTACTGTTGCTCCTGAAATCTTTACTGTGTGCAACTGGTCACTTATTTTTAAAAGCTTGAAAGACCAGCTGTGTTGCTAAGGCAACGTATTTGACTGTTAAGACAAGTCAAATAAAAAAAAAAGCTAGAAATGTGCACTAACTGCTAGATTCCAATGACATGAAAATGACCAACATCCATAAAAATTGTATGCACAGGTTACGGCAGCCAGCACCACTGTAGCTGTTACTGGTAAGTGTTTAATCGTCGACCCCTAAAACATCTGTGTGTATATAGATTAACCTGCTCTCAGGAAAAGCACTGCTAATATGCAGCCTGATAGTGTCTATCATCTTTTAACGTGTGTGTACAAGTGTATGCAACAAATCTGCTACACTCGGGCCTTTAACTGAACAGATTAACACAGACTCGCATGTGCACACAAGCATACGCAAACATTTGCTTGAGCTTTGTTCTAATTAAAATGCTTTAAATGATTTTTCAAAAACTTCCTTCTTTTTTATTTTGTATGACTTTTCAGAATTTCCATGACCACATGAACCATTATGTAATTATGTAATTATGACTGGTTTCCTGATTTTTATAGTTAAATAGTGTGCCACATTTTGATGTTTAGGGTGATGACTTTTATAATTGTAAATAAAATAGCTAAACGAAATATATAAAGATACTGAGAAGGTTAAAATAATATGTTAATAACTGAGAATAATTAGGATTAAAAAAAATCCTAAAAAAAGATTAAGGATGATAACTCACAGTCATAGCAGATAAAGGATTTCAGAGTTGCACATGGATAATCGAACCAGTACCCTGTGTAATCAATTGCAGCACATGCTTCATTCCCATTAGAACCCTCAGAAGAGGCCCAGTTTGTCAGACTTGTATCATTTAATGGTGCGTCGTTTAAGGACCAACGCCAGCTGTCCATGTTGTTATAAAGTCCAATCCAGGCAGGAGAAATCATTAAGTGTCTCAGTGCTTCTGCTGATAGCCTTACCCAATCATTAAAACTTTCAACTGCACCCAGGTCAACATATGCTTTTTTGCAGTAATCCCGTGCAGCTAACCACGTCATCGGCGTCATGATCAGATGGTAGGTGTGAGCAACGGTGGACAGGGTGAGAGGCACAGTACCTGTTGACAGTAATTTAATTAACACAGCATATGAATCAAGTACCTAGTATCATGCATCACGCATGCACTTCTTGTTTTGATGGCAACTGTCACATGATCACAACTAATCCAATGGTTTTTCTCACTCACTGCGAAATTGTGGGTAATCGTCTCCTTTGCTCAGTTTTAGTGCTTGTCCCTTACTGGTATAATCAACATCCTTGTGCACGTGTACTATTTACTATTAAACTGTGACCATGTGTGTGCATTTAAAAACTCTTATTCTAAAATTTCAGGCCCTAGTAGCTTTAAGCCATTGTAATGACAGAGCCTTAGTACTGTCTGTGTCACATCTGTGCCATCTCAGCCTTGGGTAATAGGATCTGATTCACCGGATTACTGAGTCGGCTCTTTGTCCCCCCCTAGTGTGTCTACGTGTGTACTTGTCTTTTATGTTAAACCAAATCAAGTCCACCTGTGTCTGCCCTGTGTGTCTCTATTTCTTCCGGCCGAACCCGTAGCCCCTTGTTGGTTCACCATTGTGCATGTGTCTTTGTCTTGATGTCTTGAACTTTGTATTGTCTCGTCTCTCCCCCAGGACTGAAAGGTATTTGCCTCGAGCGGCTAGAAGGGCCGGTAACTAGGTCAAGGTCAAAGCTGAGGGATTCTCAGCTTCCGGTGGTTTTGTTGGCGACGAGAGTCGTCTTTCTTTTTTTTTCATCCGACCAGTCCGGGGGAGTTATCCGCAGTGCAACTGTGTTTTCTTTGGTTTATTTTTGTTCTAGTTATTGTGAAGAATCAATAAAGAACTCTCTGTTACGTGAACCCTGCATCTGTGTCTGCCCCAGTTTCTGCAGACATGACAGTCTGTTTCCCAAGAACTACTAATCTCCGTTTTCTTAGTATTAACTAAATGTTTATTTATATTATCTAAATAGTTGTATAAAATTAACTTTTATAATTGGCATTGTATTGCAACTTCAGTTCTCAAAAAACATATTTTATTGCTGCTTCTATGTGTATACAGTCACTCAGTCATTTTCTATACCTCTTAAGCCAGTTTTCAGGGTTACAGGGGGCATAGAGCCTATCACACACACACACACACACACTATGGACAATTTGGGAATGCCAGTTAACCTAACCTACATGTATTTATGTTCATTTATTATGTTCAGGAGTAATGTTCATTAAAATACATTTTAGAGTGAACTCAAGCTAAATTTAAAAGCTGAGAGAAACGTAAATTCCTGTAATTCTATGATTTATAATCAAAATAATCAATTTATTGGTTATTCAACTAACAAAATGTTTTAGTAATGTTAGTATTTTAATTAAAGGCTTTAGTATTAAAGGAATAAGCTTAACACTTGTGTCTAAAAATAGGTAAGACAACAAGACAATACAACAACAAAAAACGTACCTGTGAGACACAAGAGAAAAAGACTTAGCTTCATGGTGAACAAGTACCTGTAGATGCTGAAATAAATAAATAAATAAACAAACTCTGGCATTCATTTAAAAATACTGCCTAGGCAACATTACAAAATGATAAGGGTTGAAGTGCAAACAAGAAGAAAAGTTCATTTATAAAGTCAGAGACATTAAAAGGAACACCCACCACTGGAGCTTTTCCCAAGAGACTTTGTTTACACCCTGGACAGGGTGTTAATTCATTGCAGGGCACACACACTATGGGCAATTTGGACATGCGATTTAGTCTGATCTGCATGTTTTTGGACCGTGAGAAGAAACTGAATACCAGAAGGAAACCACCAAGCACGGAAAGAATATGTAAACTCTGTGCTCACAGACCCAAGGAGGGAATCAAATCTTGACCTTCGTCGTGAGGAAACAGTGTTAATCACTACGCCACCGTGCCCCCAGTATAAAATTACATGAGACAAAAGATACTTGCTAAAAATTAGAGAAACTTTCAGATATCTTCCAGTTATTGTTGTTAATCTGACACGTTGTGCTAATTTCCTTAATTATTTTACAAACCCTGTTTAACTGGCAGTATTCCTGGATAACCTTTTAATTAAACTAACTTGCCATAATGGCAGGCCACTCTAAACTAACACCCTCCAACAGCTGTTTGGCGAAATGCAGGCCAAATGGACGACCTTTCAGCTATTGCCCTCAACATCAGGAATTGGTTGATGAACAATAATAATAATAATAATAATAATAATAACAATAATAATAAATAAACAATCGCTAATACAGAAGTCGGGTGTCTGCTATCAGGATTAAGTCACAAAATGTGCATGTTGTTGTTACTACTACAGTACTTTATGATCACAGAAACAACCTAAAATGACCATAAAAAACAAGTGATTCTTTGCTTTTTCTCTGCTGCTCAGCCCTGTGTGTATAACTGGTTAAAATGAAATAAAATTAAATTCAGGATATTGCATAGACTGTGCTAAAAAAGAATATGATTATCCTTCTCTCTCTTTATTGCACAATCCGACCCCACATACTGTATATTTGTTAAAACATAATAATGCAAAAAAAAATGGTTTAAAAGCTCTGGTTTTTAAGGGCTATAAAATAGTATTTATTTCTTAATATTTTACTTGGTCTTACTCTTAAGTAACCAGTAGGTTGGATTAATAGAAATATCAAATAAAAATATTGCATTAAAGGCAATATGTATTTATTGTTTGTTTGTAATAGCTTACTTTTGTTCTGGCAGGTAATGCCGACCCACTCCACTGACTATCATGACAAGTGTGACAGTAAAAGGTAAATAGAATGTATACAAGTAAATTGTTTAAAGAATTAAATATTCACCATATTTGTACAGTATGTTCTATTTTAACATATAGAATAATGTTAACACTTCAAAGCATGTTTGTAGGAAATTTGCAACCATTTAGCTAGAGAACTAACTGCAGTAAATGTGATGTGGTTTATCATCACTATCTTACTGTATATGATGTATATGTCTTTCACTATACAAGTAAAAACACGTTCAAAATTAGAAATATCTTAAATCATACCTGCAAAGGTAAGGTTTGAAGGTTGGTACCTTTTCAGTAGATCTCTACGTTCTCTTCTTTGCTCCAAGTGACTTTCTGTAAGCCTTAACCTGGCAATGATCTCACAAGATTTCTGATTTCTTATGCAAAACTTCCTTGAGTATACACAGATTACAGAATGGCGGGAATTTACAATGTGGAAAATTTATTTCCCTAGGCTATGAGTCTGTTTATTTAAACAGAAGCAGAGCACGTAAAATACCATTTGTCCTTGGCACTGTGTTGTAAATCAACCTCGATATCAGTTTAAAAACAGGCTTCAGAGTTTGGGTGGAATTAATAGTTACAGAGATTGAGTACACAGTGCAGTTAGGGTTGTAAACTGATAGTGACTGAAAATCTAAAAATTGCTCCTCTGGTCGGAGAGAATACTGTATAGCGGGTGCGAAGGATTGTGCAAGATTGTGTGTATTTTTGACAGAATCCTCTTCCTTGCCAGGACATCAACTGAGTCCAGATCCAAGCCCAGGACAGATCCTTTAATGTTCATGTTGCACCCCCAACAGACCACAGCATAGAAATAACACTCACCACAACAGATTCATAAAACATCCAAAGAATGTGAGCCTTGTGAGACCTGGGCCTTCCCAGAAAGTATAACCTGCCCTATCCTTTCTTGTAGAGTGGCTTTGTGTTAATTGACCAGTCCAATTTGTTATCCAGATGCACTCCCAGATATTTATACTCAGAGACCATGTCCACTGTCTCTTCCTGGACAGATATAGAGTCACAGGGGTTCCACTTTTCCTAAAGTCGACCACCAGCTCCTTCGTTTTCTTGATCTTGAATTGCTCGTGGTTACGCTCACACCAGAAAACAAAGTCATCCTCCACAGACTGGTATTCGGAGTACCATCCCCCAACCACAGAGTCCTCAGAGAACTTCTGTAGATGGCAAGATTCTGAATTATATTTAAAGGCAGATATATAGATGGTGAAAAGAAATTGAGACAGAACAGTCTCCTGAGGAGTACCACTGCCTCAGATCACTGTGTCAGACATACAGTTTTGTAATAGGACATACTGGGGACCAAGGGAGTTTCAATTTCCTTAGTTTCTCCCCCAGTACTGCCTTTCGTATCTAAATGGTTGCAAATTTCTAAATGGTTGAAATTTGGTTGAAATGGTTGAAATTTTTTTAATCTAAATGGTTGCAAATTTCCTACATGGTGTTGAAGGCACTGGAGAAGTCAAAGAACATAATCCTAACATAGGTTTGTCGAGGTGGGAGTAGGTTCGGTGGAGCAGGTGTATAATGGCAGCTACTTCTAAGAATGGCTGATAGGCAGACTGAAGAGGGACGAAGTATATCCAGGAAAAGTCCCTCAATACCTTCATAATATGTGATGTTGGAGCGACAGGCCTGTAGTCGTTCTGGGCAGAGGGTCATGGTATTTTGGGGACAGGAACAATGTTTTCCACAAGGCAGGGATTTTTTGTAGGGACAGACTCGGGCTAAAGAGGTGCTGTAGGACCCCACATAGTTGTGGAGCACAGAATTTCAGGACTGTTGGGTTGATTTTATCCGGACCTGCAGTTTTGTAGGGCAGAGCCTGCTCAGACCGTGTTTTACCTGGTCATCTAAGAGCCTGTCCACACGAAGACGCGTTTCGCTGTATACATATAATTTTTTTATCGTATTGGCATTTCATCCACACGGATCCGGCGTTTTAGGAGACTGAAACCGCTATTTTTTGAAACCGGGTCCCAAGGTGGATAAATCTGAAAACGGCACCCTTGCGGTTTCGTGTGTACAGCCAATCCGTATATTTTGTGAAACGATGATGTCATGCGCATCAAAGTCTTCTTCTCCTTGTATAATGTATCTCTATGGCAGAATTACAGCGCCTCATACTGGTCTGGCATATATATACTACACCGTTTTCAGTGGTTTCGTGTGTATGCAGATATTTCTTGAGACGACGCCGAACGAGGAAAAAAAATTATCGGATAGGGAACGTAATGACTTCGTGTGGACGGAGCCTAAGATGTTGAATGAGGGGAGTACAAAAGAAGTAGTGGCTGTTTTCTGTTTGGGGGAGGATGGGGAAGCAGGGGAGCCTGTATTAAAGCTGAAGTTGAAGGTGGGGTGAGACAGAGGAACATCAAATCTAAAGAAGGTGTTGAGATTAATTCTCATGGGTACACAGGTTTATGTGGTCTCTAATGCAGTCTGTTATACCATAAATTTCCTCTTTATGTGGTTTACAGAGAACTTCCCAGTCTGTGGCCTCAAAACAATCCTGCTGGGTATTGCTGGCTCCTTCTGACCACTTTCTCACATTTTTCACTTTATCAGGCTGCCGCTGAACCAGCAGTTTTGTATATTGGCTGGAGATGAACAAAGGTTTTGATCTGACTTCCCCAGAAGGGGCAGGGCTGTAACACTGTAAGCACTTTTAACATTAGCAAATATAAGATAAGACTACAATGAATATATACTACATATATACTACAAAGTAAAAACTACATCACTGCTTCAATGACTTAAATTAAGCCTATGCCTGACATTTAAAATAACATCTTTATTTTACGTTCAAAAATGTTTTATTAATTAATACTTTGCCAAATAAATAAAAATTATTTTAAGAATCCTGCAAGATGCAAGATTCTTAAAATTAAATGATATATTTACATTTCATACTTTAGTCTGTATGTCTGTCCAGCTAATTTTGTCACAGCATCATGCAAAACTGGCTGGATAGAATTCAATAAAACATTTCCAGTATTTTGGTATTTTCCTAGTTCAATTTGCTTTAACCTTCTGAATCTAACTCTCTGCCATAAATCAAATCAAATAATTTAGTAGAAGTGACGTTTTGACCTTTTTTTTGCACTATCCAGCGCCTTTTTGGTTTAATATAGTGCTTTTCCCTTGAGGTGGGCATGGCTACATGTGTCACTCAACAGATACAGCAAATGCACAGCTCCACTATAAGATAGGAGAAAACATATATGCAGCAGTCCGAGTTGAGGGCAGAACTTTTTTAAACAGAACTGAGAGGACATTATTATGTGCTAAAATAAAAATGTTGAGTAAAAGTAATTTAATAATCTATTTTAAAACAAGTTATTAATAAGCTACTTTCTGAACGTAAACATTGTAACCATATAATATCCGTTTTATCTTTCATATAGCATTGGGCAAAAAGAGAGCAGTGACAATTATATAAAATTACTTATTTGTGCAGTAACCTAGAAGTTGAATGTTAAACATACATGGATCAACCATAACAATAAAATCGCCTTCTTAATATTTTTAACTGTCAAGGCATGAACTCCACAAGACATCTAAAGGTGTGCTGTGGTATACGGCACCAGCGTGGTAGCAGTCCTGCAAAATGCAAGATTGGACATTCATGAATCAGACCTGTTAGTCCAGCACCTCCCATAGACTCTTAGTCAAATTTAGATCTGGGGAATTTTGAGACTAAGTCAACAACTACCTCAAACCATCCCAAAACGTTTTTACAGAGTGGCAGTGCACATTATCCTGCTGAAAGTGGGCACTGCCTTCAGGGAAAACTTGGCCTGCAACAACTTTTGCTAAGTTATAATACGTGTCAAATTCGTGTCAAAGTAACATCCTGTATCCTCATCTTCTGCAAGGCATCGTGGTTTCTTCTATTGCCCATATAAGTGAAGCACACGTAGCTTCCATCCTTCCATGTGACGTGAAATAAAATGTTATTTACTAAACCAGGCCATCTTCTAGTGGTTCCCTGGTTCAGTTCTGATGTTTACATACTCATGATAGGAACTTTCAGCAGTGGACAGGTATCAGCACCGTGATCAGTCCGTGGCTACGCAGCTTCATACACAGCAAGGTGCAAAACCCTTAAAGTGGTCGACCACATCTTTGCAAACCTTTTGTGAATTAAATTATATTGTAGCAACCCAGAAAAAAAATATGTACAGTCGTGGCCAAAAGTTTTGAGAATGACACAAATATTAGTTTTCACAAAGTTTGCTGCTAAACTGCTTTTAGATCTTTGTTTCAGTTGTTTCTGTGATGTACTGAAATATAATTACAAGCACTTCAACATTTCAAAGGCTTTTATCGACAATTACATGACATTTATGCAAAGAGTCAGTATTTGCCGTGTTGGCGCTTCTTTTTCAGGGCCTCTGCAATTCGACTGGTCTGCTCTCAATCAACTTCTGGGCCAAATCCTGACTGATAGCAACCCATTCATTCATAATCACTTCTTGGAGTTTGTCAGAATTAGTGGCTTTTTGTTTGTTCACCTATCTCTTGAGCATTGACCAAAAGTTCTCAATGGGATTAAGATCTAGGGTTTCCAGGCCATGGACCCAAAATTTCAACGTTTTGGTCCCGAGCCACTTAGTTATCACTTTTGCCTTATGGCACGGTGCTCCATCGTGCTGGAAAATGCATTGTTCTTCACCAAACTGCTGTTGGATTGTTGGAAGAAGTTGCTGTTGTAGGGTGTTTTGGTAATATTCTTTATTCATGGCTGTGTTTTTTGTGAGGGAGCCCACTCCCTTGGATGAGAAGCAACCCCA
>QMIH01000601.1:336714-375847 GCA_003987875.1 Clarias batrachus | reverse complement strand
CCATACTTTTTGCAGAAGATCAATCTGTCCCTGATGTTTTTTTTGGAGAGAAGTGGCTTCTTTGCTGCCCTTCTTGACACCAGGCCATCTTCCAAAAGTCTTGGCCTCCCTGTGTGTGCAGATGCGCTCACACCTGCCTGCTGCCATTCCTGAGCAGCTCTGCACTGGTGGCACTCCGATCCCGCAGCTGAATCCTCTTTAGGAGACGATCCTGGCGCTTGCTGGACTTTCTTGGACGCCCTGAAGCCTTCTTAACAAGAATTGAACCTCTTTCCTTGAAGTTCTTGATGATCCTATAAATTGTTGATTTAGGTGCAATCTTAGTAGCCACAATATCCTTGCCTGTGAAGCCATTTTTATGCCACGCAATGATGGCTGCACGCGTTTCTTTGCAGGTCACCATGGTTAACAATGAAAGAACAATGATTTCAAGCATCACCCTCCTTTTAACATGTCAAGTCTGTCATTCTAACCCAATCAGCCTGACATAATGATCTCCAGCCTTGTGCTCGTCAACATTCTCACCTGAKTTAACAAGACGATTACTGAAATTATCTCAGCAGGTCCTTTAATGACAGCAATGAAATGCAGTGGAAAGTTTTTTTTTCGGTATTAAGTTAATTTTCATGGCAAAGAAGGGCTATGCTGTTCATCTGATCACTCTTCATAACATTCTGGAGTATATGCAAATTGCTATTATAAAAACCTAAGCTCCAACTTTTCCAATTTCCAATATTTATGTAATTCTCAAAACTTTTGGCCATGACTGTACACAAACGGTAGAGTGTTTTAATACAAAAAAGTGTATTGCAAAATAAATGTTTGTTATTAAATTAATGTTAAAAATAAAAACAGATGTGTGTCAGATTCTTGCCTTCACATGCGACTCTATACAGATGTAAGTAAATGCTAATTGCTGTGTTGTTTGAGGGAAAAAATATGCTGAAGCATGTCCATGTCCAATAGAACAGGAAGGGCTTGAATGAAGAACGTCCCATCCCCCCCCCCCCCCGACCCCCCCCCCTCCCTAGTTAGCTGTTAATCAATGTTGTCAATTAATGTTGCATGTAGCACCTTGGTCTTGAAGGAATGTTTCACTGTGCACTAACTGTATATGGTTGAAGTAACAGTAAAGCCTACTTGAACTTGAACTTGCCTTTCCCAGAGAAAATGACTCATCGCATGAATTCACATGTGGTTTTGTATCCTAGTTAAAAAAAAAAAATAGTCACCATGCTTTTTTGCTGTTTGTTTTCAGCGTTGGATCATTATTTGAACATGAATGGCTGAAATGTGGTTGAGAATTTTTTACTGAAATGAAGCTGATGACATCACAACTTGCATTCACTTTCCAAAAGGCAGTGCTCATCTAACGAGTATATATTCATGCCATGTTGTTTTTCTGGGGTACTGATTCTACATTTTCTCTGCTTTGCAAAAGTTGCTCCTTTCTGTGATCAGTGTATATTACAACCGAAATAAAGCCCCACATATCAGCGTTTTGATCAAAAGTGCAAAGAGAAAGTGTGCACCAAAGAGAGCAGCTTTATTTCATAATATGTATTTCATAAAATACTAAGATCATAAAAAAAAATAAAATAAAATAAAAACAGCATAGCACAAAGCATGTTTGCATGAACCCACTGCGCTGTTTGGCAGTTATAAAGCTACAACCCCAATTACAGAAAAGTTACAGTACAGACAATGCAGGAATTGTCTTTCAGCTGTTCCCTTTCAGGGGTCGCTACAGCAAATCATCTGCCTCCACCTAACCCTCTTTATCCTTTTCTCTCACCCCAACTAACTTCATGTCCTCTTTCACTACATTCCTAAATCTCCTTTTTGGTCTTCCTTTAGACCTTCCTGGCAGTTCCAATTGCATCATCCTTCTACCGATATGCTTCAATCTCTCCTCTGAACATGTCCAAACCACTTCAATCTGGCCTCTCTGACTTTATCCTCTGACTTTATCCCTCTGATGTACTCATTCTAGATCCTATCCATCCTTGTTACTCCCAAAGAGAACCTCAACATCTTCATCTCTGCTACCTCCAACTCTGCCTTCTGTCTTTTCTTCAGTACCACTGTCGATAAGCCATAGAGCATTGCTGGTCATACCACTGTCCTCTACACCTTTTCTTTCATTCTTGCTGATACTTTTTTTGTCACATAACACACCTGACACTTCTCTCCACTCATTTCAATCTGCCTGTATTCGCCTCTTCATATCCTTTCCACACGGTTACCTATAAAGTATCTTTACTTGAAATCTAAAAATGCTGCAACACAATTATTGATCATTTACCTAGTGAAATTAGTTGTACATGTCTCATGTACATGTTTAAAGCATGTAGCATATTTTTGTATAGCAAAAAGCGTAGAGAATTGGCAGTGTCTTAATGTACTATTCCCTATATACTATAGGGTGAATCAGCTCACTGTCTTCAAAATGGATGATTGTGCATCATGATTAAGCACACTCCCATGGGACTTTACCTCCAGTTTCACTGTCTGCTGTTCCCTAATGGTTGGTACTGTTAGTATCATCATACAAATATACACAGAAAAGATTTGTTCTGCATTTTTTGTTTTTTTTTGTAAAAAAACATTTCTCAAAACCCTTTAGACTAGACAAACTGATTCGATAGGAGATGGTGGTGCTTGTATAACTGTCATTTTTTAATACAGACAAAAAATATTAATAGTATTATGACTATTACTAAGTACATAGAAGGTCAAATTACAATAAGAGTAAAGTGGTAAGTAAATAGTAAGTAAAATGGGAATAAATACATTGGCATATATACTACAAAAATAACTTTTGAATATGTCAGCATTAAAAGTGCCTATTCCCCAAAGTTTTTAGTTTTGTTCTTATAGTTTAGTTCTAATCTACCATCCTACATCAGATTTCTACTTATGATTATTTTGCAGTTCTTTAGTTATCAACCCACTTAGGCCTCATCTGAATGTGTAAATTTATCATTAATAACTTATGTGTCAACTCACTAGATTATAGTTAGCTTGAAGTGGCAAAATGCTTGTCTACAGAAAGGTCGACGTGTTATTGTAAAATATTACACACTTTGTAGTGTGGTACAAAATTAACTCTGTATAAAAAAATGTGTATTTTTATTAAAAGCATTAAATGTTCTGCTATATTGGTATTGTTCATAATTTCATTGTAAGCAGTACTATGTAAAAACCTCTAAGGCTTATCTTTTTTCATTATCGGTGGCCAAAAGTCTTACAAAACCCATGCATGTATTAGCTTTCCATGTGCACAAAATAGGTCTCTCAACTAATTATTTCTAGCTTACTGTGACTGAACCTAAATCAAGAGATAAAAGACCTAAGGGAGGAAGACTTAGACTGGCTGGGATACATTTTACTAGAACAGCACTGGAACATGGCTTATTAAAATGCAATTTTTCTGATCTTTGCCTCTGACCCCACCTATTGATTAAAGGTTGTGGATTAGATAGACTGTTACAGGTCTCTTGACATTTTCCTGTAAAAAATGTTTCCATCTGGCTGCACTCTCCAGGTCACAGTGGTGTTTTCCAACATGCTATTTTCCTCCAGTTTTTGCTTGATCTGTAAGGGAGAACAACGTTTAATAATGAAATAATTTGTTATGAATCTATATACAGTTTTACTCATAGGAGAAGTTCTAATTTTTTAGTGCATTGCGGCTTGTTTAACATTTTGGTTACTGTTGGTTAAAGGGCAGGTGTTGCAGTTACACAACTACAACCCCATTTACAAAATATTGGGACAGTACAAAAATTTACAATGAAAGAAAAATTTGTAAAGTGTCTTCATCTAGTACCTTACTGAATGTGTTAAACCTCCACATTATTTTATTTAACAAGTAACTTTAGTCAGTCATTGAAAATATGCATTAATTTCTAATCTGGTGGCTGTAACATCTTCCAAAAAAGAAAAAAAAATAGTTCTGACATCTGAACTTAGCAGGCTGGATCTGGAGAGCCAGGACACCCTCCTCTGGCCATATGAACAAGATTCAACTGCAACAACTCCAGGGAAGATCACTTATGGAAGGGAGCCAGGCACTTACATATAATTTTTTTTCTCAGTGCTCTCTAATATTTAAGATACAGGCTTCACCTTCCCAAATGGTGTGATTTAGGGTAGCCTGTGTCATATCTCTCCTCAGAAAAAGACCTTGTTCATGGAAAACTGCCCTCTGGGAGGATCATTATACCTGCTGTGTCAGCTTTATGCATTTTCCAGGAAGATGCGTTGAGTTTCTCAAATGTTGGAAGGGAGGCAGGTACAAAATTGTTAAGACTCATCCAGGGTCACGTTCAACCTATAATTATGCAATAAAATTTCTGACTAAAAACCTGAAGCGACTGAATCCTAGGGTTAGATCCTAATGTTTAATCTGGTGGCTGTAACATCTTCCAAAAAAGAAAAAAAAAATCTGGGAAAGGGTCAATTTAGAACTACTAACAATGTGACAGATCCCAAATGCTTTTACAGTGTTAACATAAATCATAAACAAGGATTCTTTTTTGAAGAATGTTGCAGGCCGGTGTTTTCAGATAAATAATTAGTAAATGCAAAAAAATGGTAAAACATCAGTAGTATTTTCAATATAGCACAGGGTGAATAGACTTGAAAGTTGACTTTTTTTTGTTGTTGTTACCATTTTCCATGTTGTCCTAACTTTTTTGTAATTGGGGATATAAACATCATTTATGCTGCAATTATAACTATATAATTATATAACTATATAATTATTATTATATAATAATAATCACATTGAATGTGATTTAATTAGTGTAACTGCTTAGTTTAGAAATATATATATAAAAAACATTTGGTCATATAAATGCTCACCATGTCCAAAATGGATGATTGTGAATCATGCTCAAACACACTTCCATCAGACTTTACCTCTAGTCTCATTATCTGCTGTTCCCTCACTGGTGGTACTGTAAGGATCATGACATGAATACACTGGATTAACTATTTTTAGGATTCCGAATATAACATTCTTAGATGTGATCTAATAAAGTGGACAAGACTGATTGATTAGGTAATGGCGGTGATTTTGTGACTGTGAAAGGAGATCAGAATGATAACTGTTCATCTCAATAAATTAGAAAATCATTGAAAAAATCATTTATTTCAGCAGTTCAATTAAAAAAGTGAAACTCATATTTTAAAAATTTTATAAACTTTTCAAAACGCTCACAGACCATGTTACTTGCAATACAAGGGTTTACTGTACTGAATTTTCATTAACTATAAGCTATATTCATAAAATAAAAAAAATAAAAAAAACACTCAGTTTCTGTGTAATGAATTCACAGAGTGAATTCAGATAATGTGTGTGTTTTTTTTTAAAATAAATTGCTAAAATATACTTTTCAATAATATTATAATTTATTGGGATGCACCTGAAATGTCACAAGGCCATGGAGATTTGTTGTAGCACAAAGCAAAATCAAAAATGGGGCAGGATCAATTTTACTTCAACAAATTTAACCCTGATTTACTTACCACAATTTATTAATTTGTTTTTATTTTTATAGTGCACACAGACAAAAACACAGTTATTATAACTGCACACAGATGGAAGCACCCTGAAGGTTTATAAAGAGGTTCAGCCAGGTGTTACACATTTATGCCGGTTACTGTTTTTTTTTTTTTTTTTTTTAACAGTATTGATATTATCCATGCTAATATATTCATTGTTAATTCTTACAAGAATCAAGAATATATGTACCGATTGGTCAGCTAATGACCTACAGTAAATCAGTTGATCAGTCACAGATGGACTCTAAACTGAGCCATTAGGAAAAGGTTAATCACAGATTCAACAGTAGAAGAGGGTGTCTAGGGAGCAGATTGACTAGACTCTTAGAGGGTGGCTGGGTGGTATTTATGTACTGGAAGATTTAGTAAGAAAAATATCAAAACATCAATCAATCAATATTTGCTTAAGAGTGAGTAGAATTCATTTAGCATTAAACATTCCTTTCCTAATTTACCACCCTTGCCCTCACTTTCTATCAAAATTAAGCATAAAAAAATAAAAATAAATAACTGTTCATTTCATCTGGTGGACTTACTGGTGTGGCACATGAAAATATGCTGATTGGTGCATTTTTCATCTTCCAACAATTGATAATTAACTCCACAACTCTCAGGTTTGTAAAGGTTATCAGGCTGTCCAGTAGCCCATTGTAGATTTGAAACCGAGGTCCCGTCTGACCACTTCCAAGTGTCCCTATATAGGCCAAACCAGTAACAAATACTGTTGTGTGATGCCACCTGCGCTAGCAGGTTATTGTCTATGCTGTTGGTCGAGGTGGCCAAATCCGTGTAATATTCTCGGCAATAAATCCGAGCTTCAGACCAGTTTAACATAGGATTGGTGATTCCAACAAACCTGTCAGGGCCAGTACTGCTGTCTGTAAAATAGGAACAAAAAAAGGCTGTCAAAATATCAGTAAAAATCTGTTTTCAGAATTTCATTTTAATCATGTTGACTTTTAGGCTTCAAAAATATTATATTAATAAAAAGTACAACAAATAATGTATAAGTAAAAGTAATAGATTCAGGGAAACACAGCTGTATGAAAATGCAGTTCAGTAAAACATTAGGTAAAGGTGAAGTCTTTGGATAATGTAGTCCTTGGGAGCCATTTTTGCATGCCATATGTTAAGTCAGGCAAAGGACTTTCACTAGGTCACTATCCAAATATATAACCTGAAGCACATTTAATGCCATTAGTCACCCTATCCCATGTGGCTTTCCTGAACTTTTTTTTTCATTGTTCCAATTTGCTGGCAGTTGCTCATTACAAAATCACATTAAAATCAAACCAAATATATATTAATATTAAACCATAACCAACATTTTATTGATAACAAATTGCATACTTAAATTGTCATGAATACCTGTACAGCTGCAGGGTATCAGGTATCACAGAGGAGAAAATGCAATAGTAGATAAAACTATGGTTATTTAACACTTGAGAAAACAAATCAGTCTTCAGTAGATCAAGTCAAGCAACAAGCAAAGGTTGGTTGATATGCAGCAGGGTTAAACTGGGTAGGTCTAGTTTAAGGTCAACAGGCAGTATAACACAAATAGCAATAAAAGAAAAAGGTTATATGTACTGGTGTAAATCATAGAGTAGACTTTGCAATGCTGTCAAGGATAACCCCTAGAGGATGCTATGCGCCCAGAGAATTTCTGTTTGTAGTTTTCTTAAGTTTTGTTTTGCACTTTATTTCCCAGTATGCACCTCGGTCAGGTGACGTGGGCGCTCATCTGAACCGAGTTGGTTATTAGTTTCATTATAAGTAGGTTGTTTAAGTTCCAGTTTGTGTCTTGCATCTGTTGATTTAAACCGAGTGAATGTTAGTTAAGTGGAGATCCTTGTTTTGGTTTGTTTTGACGTAAAGTTATCTGTTTGTTTGCTTTCTTTATTTATCATTAAAAACATCATCAAAACCATCTTAACCTCTGCATTTATGCCTCGCCTGCAACACCTCCAGTTTCATGACAAATGCATGCTAGTGCTAGGGTCCTGTATGGTGACTCGCCTGTATAATGGAATTCAGGAGCCTTTGTTAGTATTTCAGTGACCTCGACTAAATGTGTTGTTTATAAGGGTTTTGTGCCAATTATGGAATGGATCTGACACAGCCTTGATTTGGAATAAATCAAACAGAAATCACACTGGTATAACCAAAATATGTCTTGATCAGTTTATATATACCAAAATATTTGTTTTAGTTTAATACTTCTTGCTTTAATAAAAATAATCATAATAAAAACGGCAATAATAAAGTTATCTCTTTTTCACACTGTTTACATATACGTACAGTCATTAGGTACTTACTGTATTCCAGTAATTTCCAAAGCATTTTATGGTATAATTTATAAACAGCATAACAGTGCTGAGTTGTTAGGAACCTCCACTAGAGGTCACTGTTCATGTCTGTCTGTCTCTGTAGTTTTTGTTGATCGACTCAGTTTCCCAGAAGGCACCTCAGTCAGGTGATGAATGCTCACCTGAACTGAGGAGCCTCGTTAAAGTGTCTATAAATAGCAGTTTGTTCTGGGAAACTGGGTCAAGCATTGTTTTGCTATTTGTTGTTTGGTATATTTGTTTTGATATTTGTGTGTTTTTGCATATACCGTCATGTGGGCATTCCTTTTTGTTTGTTTAAGTTTATATTTTAGTTATATTGTTTTACCTTGGTTTTTCTAGAGGGCTCTAGTTGTGTTTTSTTGATGTTCCTTGTGTCTGTGGATTCATGGAGCTGCTCTGTTCATGTTTAGTTAGGCCGTGTCTCCTCCCGTGTAAGTTCTGTTCTGTCTTCTTGTTTGTTCCTTTGTATGTGTAGCCACATGAGGGCTTAGCCGCTAGCAGGGTTAGCAGCTAGTAGGCCTTGATGGCTAGTAGTGTTAGCCCCTAGTAGGGTTAGCCTTCAGTAGGCTAGCCTCTAGTGGGATTGACGGCTAGTGGTTCTGGTCGCTAGTAGGTTAGCCGCTAGTTTGGTATAGCCTTGTCTTGTGTTCAGTTCCCCCCCTATTAGTTCAGTACTAACCCTGTTAGCCACTAATCCCTTAGATACTAACCCGGTTAGGTCAGCACCCAGTGTCCCCCGTATTCCATGTAGCTACTAACCACACTAACCACTAATCCAGTCCAGTCTCCTGTCTCTCCAGTCTCTAGTTCCCCTATGTGTCCTTAGTTAGCTCCAGCTCCATGTTTCCTTATCCCCAGTTCTGTATCAGTTCCCTGTGTCAGCTCCTGGTTCCCTGTGGCAGCTCCTGGTTCCCTGTGTTTTTCCTGAGCCCTAGTTTTAGTTTGTTGTTTTTGTTCCATTGTTTGTGTCTGTTTGAGTTGTAAATGGACACTTTCTGTTTGCACAACCCCTCTGCCTTCATGCCTACCCTCATGCCCACGGCAACCACACCATCAGCTGGTCTAGCCAGCACCACCAGCTAGACCCCAGCTAGACCCATGACATGAGTATTCCTTAGGTCACATTAGAAATTATTGAAACCAGTCTACAAAACAAACCAGCAAATCAAAATCACAATACAGACTTACCATTGTAACAGATGAAGGGTCTGGGATCAGGGCAGTAGGCATCCCACCAGTATCCGTTTGAGTTGATAAGACCACATGATTCGTGTCCATGGTTATTATCAGGATCTCCAGAACCCCACATTCTAAAATTGGTATTCTGCAGTGGGACTTCATTATAAGACCAGCGCCAACTGTTGATGTCATTGTAGAGACCGGTCCAGAAAGCTGCTGTTATACCTTGGCTTGATAATAATTTTCGTAGCCTTACCCAGTCATCATCGCTTTCTACAGTTGCCAGGTCAGTGTACATGACCCTGCAGTAATTCTGTGCAATGGGCCATGTCACTGGTGTCATGACGGGATAATACTTGTGAGGGACAGTTTGCAGGTTGGAAAAAACAACTGGGAAGAAACCTGTGTGATATATTATAAAAACTACTGTAGATAAAATTTTTAATAAACATTCATGAAATGTATACGACGTATAAAATGTTGCTGAGCTACTGTAATTTGCCATTGCAATGATCATAGTATCACAGTTATTAATAAATGGTTATTGAAATTATGAGACTTTTGCACATGAAATAAGCTTAAGCAAAGACCTGCTTCTGAATTGTTGATACTGCTTACTTTTAGCCAGCTAGCTTTTTAAAATCGGCCTTAGTCCACTGCGAACAACACACACTGATTAAGGCAAACTATATTTTTCCCCTTTAACAAAGCCTTAGGTGTTTACAATTACAACTGTCTCAACTGTTACAACTGTCTATATTAACATTTTAAACTACTTATTTTGGAAGAACGTTCTGGGACAAGCCTCAAAATTTGACGAATTAAATGTTGTCCTTGTAAGGGAATGCCCCTAGAGGGCACTGTGGATATATGTGTTTGATAGTTTCTGTAGTTCTGTTTGTAGACTCTTTGTAGTTTCCCAGAAGGCACCTCCGTCAGGTGATGATTGAGCTCACCTGAACCAAGGTAGCTCATTAGAGTAGTTATAAATAGCTGGTTGTTCTGGGAAACTTTAGTCGAGCTTTAATTATATTATGTTAAGAGGGCATTACTTTGGTTGGCGTTTGTTTTGTGGTTTAGTTTTGTTGAGTTTCGTTTTATGTTTAGAAGGCTCTACTGTATATGGTTTGTGATTTGTGTGTGTGTGTGTGTTCTCAGCCTGTGTGTGTGTGGGTCCCATAGGGGCGCGAGTGTGTGCGTGTCGCCCATAGGGGCGCGAGTGTGTGCGTGTCGCCCATAGGGGCGCAAGCGTGTGCCTGGTTTCGTCCATGGGGGCGCAAGAGGGTCATGCTTGGAAGAGCCTGTGTGTTTTGTGTGATCCTTGTCTATTTGTTTTAAAAGAGCCTATGTGTTTTGTTTAAAAAGAGACTGTGTTTTTCATTTGGTGAGTTTCTGTGTTGGAGTTGTTTTCTGTTCATGTCCTGTTTGATTTTGTTATTAAAAGAGGTTTTTTGTTTAAAACAACCTCTGCGCCTATGCCCGCCTTCTTTAAGCCCTTGGCGTTAACAGCCCGAACTACCTTACAGTTTGTGACAGTCCTATAATTATTTTGCCATAAGTTCAATAGTCTGTACTGCAGCATTCATCACATATGAGAGTAATAAATGCTTGCGGTAAATGTAATCGATCTCAAAAATCAATGTAGCATCCATGATAGTAACAATAGCAGGACAAGTCAAATACATAAATGTTCTAATAGCATAAAAAATATATATGCTCACCAGTGATGAGTATCCAGGGCTTCATGATGGTAAAGTGCTGATGAATCCATATATAACAATTATAAAAAAGATTTAAACCTTTATGCCTTACTCCCAGAATTAGTATTTTTTCACTTTTTAAATACTTATTGATACAGATATAGTGCTTATGTTGTGTAAGGTTGCTGCTCTTTACTTGATGAACTTAGTACATATTTAAGATGTTGCAGCATTTAAACTCTTTAATAGAGTGTGTGTGTTGGTGGTGCGTATAGTCATATAGCCTGGTATTTTTTTTTCTTCTTTTAATCACTTAATAGATTAGTTTAGGGTTACAAGGGTAACATTAGTATAAGAATTTATTATTATTAATATTATTGACCAATATTGTTGAGAAAGTTCCATTAATTATATCAACATAATTAAAAGAGTATTGAAAGCAAAACAGAGCCATCAAATAATAACCAAATCATAACCAAGACATAATAAGGACAACATGTATAACACTGATACACACCTGTCAGAGTTGCCCGTTATCAATAGCTCCTGAGACTTAAAAGTACACAGTGTCCTAGGTTAACTCGTCCTGTTTTGGTCTGGTATATGGCTGAAGGAGTGGGATGTACTTGTAATAGAAACGGAAGCTGATTTCCATTTATGTTAAAACACAAGTCTCGTTACGGTACCAGTCAAAAGCTTGGACACGCCTTTTACTTTCTGACTGACACAGTACCCACAAGTAAATACATTTCTCTATATATCAACTGTCAATATATTGAAGGATTTAGTGTCCTGATCTACTGGTAAATTAAAAGATTTTATAATGTTAGTATTCATTGTTGCTACACAGACTGATACTAATAAATAATTAACAGAAAAAAATATATATGTATATTTTAAAATAAGTTCACAATATACAGAATAATATATTGTATTTATATATTACAGTATATTGAATAATATGTAAGGACTTGATGCTTTTCATATATTGAGAAATATATTCACGTCATTTTATATTTAACAATATACTTTGTAATATATTACATGTGATTCCAGTGAAAAGAATCAGTCAAAAAGAAGATGAAAACAATGGGAAATGGATTGCTTGCAGTATGTAAGGGCTACAAGAATGGAACAACAAAAATGTATTTAAACATCTTAGATTTATCTAAACACCATTTAGCTACTCCATTCCCAACCGTCTGAATGTTGAGAGGCGGGCTTGAGCTTGCTCAACTGACTGATGATGCGGTGCTGATGGAGACTCAAGAATATTCTTCTGCATTTTTTCTTGAGATTCTGTTTCTGAGGTGGCATGCTTCTGAAAAGAACTCAGTTTAAGTAAACTGTATATAATTACCAAGATAACATTTCCACAAACAAACATATTGGTCTTTATTTACAGTATAAAATATAATTTCCTGATGCCTCTAAAGTTACATGTTCTGGTAACTACTGTTAAACACGTAACACTCAAGTTAGGACTTCCGAGGATTCCGAGTGGTGCAGTCGTAAAGTGCACGCCCTGTCATTCGGAGATCACAAGTTCGCTTCCTAGGTAATGCTGTAACTTTTCTGGCCAAACTCTCTCAGAGGGGAGGGATGAGAGATACTCAGTGCTCCCACATTAATTACGGCTCTGCAGCCAATCAGGGTGTCTGTGATGCAAGTGCAAGTGGAAGGAATAGCGGATAGTGATGTCATCCGAGTGTGTTACGCCGCCCCCAATGGTGCATGAGCGAGCAGTTCGAAAAGATGCTGTCGGCTGGCATCATGTGGTTCGGAGGAAACGTGATAGTTTGCTCCTTTCAACTGAGTGGTAGTAGTAGCCTCAATGTGGGACGGGGAGGAGTCGGGGACACGTAATAATTTGGGAGAAAAGCTGCAAAAAAAAAAAAAAAACTTTCAATCTCACTAGGATTAGTTACCTAGACATGCTAATTCACATGATAAACCACAGGTAGCATTTGAATTCCTTTTGCCATTTAAGAACAAACATAAGTTGTAGAATTTTTAGCTAAAATATATAACTTTTTTTTTAACCTCAGACTGTGGATTTAACTTACATTCTGACTCCTTGTCAATAATAACTACACACTACACTGCTTTGTCTTCTTTTTGGGTTTCTTCTTGATTTTATCTGCAGCTGGTAAAGTAGGTGGTACGCTACCGCCACCTAAAGGTCTGGATAAATCTTATCAATCTCATCATTTTGATTCATACACATTCACATTTCATACAAACTTAATTCTTTTTGTTGTGTAAAGCTGCTTTGTGACAATGTCAACTGTTAAAAGCACTTTTATTTTTTAAATCAAATTATTTATTTTTATTTTATACAAATAAAATTGAATTGAATTTAATTGAATAAATTATGGATAAAGTGTTTTTTGCTGACCTGACACAGAGGCTCGCAAAGGGGAAATTATGTCTTCATTTAGAATCTACATGTACTTTAAGATTAATTGGGTTGGCCATGAGAAAATGTTGAACAATTAGTCATAAATGTATAATCAAATATAGTTTTGGGTTTAATGATAATGACCCTTTATTATTAGATGACCCTTTATCATACAGAAATCACTGATCACAAACATTATCACATTGCTTCACTTCTTAATAATAATAATAATAATAATAATAATAAATAAATAATAAAAATATAAATAATAAAATTATTTATATTGTATTTTAATTTTTTATTGGTCTTAAAAATTCTGTAAGATGTAATACAAATTTGTACAAGCTTAACCATGTTGATCAACTAGGGAGAACTGGGTATACATGTGATGAAAACTCTTTCTGTCAGCAAACATGCATTTTATACCAAGGAAATAGTATATAATAATATATATTTTGTGACTTGTACATTTTTGCATCATCATTTTGGTAGAATTTAATTGTATTTTTTTTTTAAAGTAATGATGAGTTTAATTTTACCTGACATGTCAGAAATCCCAAATGCACAGTCTACAAGCACTGTGTACTTTATGTGTGGGGAAATTCTGCTTTGAGGAAACAAAAAATACGTAAGTTGCACACACGACAACTATAGACTATCTCTGAGATTTAGAGATAATGAGCCATAGGAAGATTAATAAAATGACTAAAATCTAATTTGAGTCCCCCCCCAAAAAAAATTAAATGAATTATGAAAAAGCCTTTATTATACAAGGCTTCACTTTTACATGTACTGTTCATTCATTCTTAGGGAGACTGATGTGAAGGAATAGAGGAGATCTAGATGGGTTAGGAGGAAGTTATTGTGTAGAAGGAAAGTTAATTCTCCTTCAGGGTTTTGCTCTCTCTTTTTGTTTCTTTGGCCTCTGGCTTGTATGTGGTCGTCGTTTTCACAAAAAATCTATCCAGAGACATTTGTTTCTTTTGGACTGTACACTTGCACAACTGTGCTACACAAATAATGTACTGTACCACAATATTGTTGAAAAGGTGTAGTCACAATTTTGTTCAGATAATATTTATTGGCAAAGGTTTGGACTTCATTCCACTCACTCACTCACAACAAGTGACTCACTCATCGTCATTACTGCTTAATCCTGTATTCAGGGTCGTGGGGAACCTAGAGCCTATCAGAGGAGACTTATGGCATGAGGACCGGGTGCCAATTCATCGCAGGGCACACAGACATACACACAATTTGCAAACACCAGTTAACCTAACCTACATGTTTTTGGACTGTCGGAGGAAACTGGAGTACTCAGAGAAAACCCACCAAGCACGTGGAGAACATGCAAACTCCATGCAAACAGAGACGCCTGACTTTATTCCACTTTGCAAAAAATTATTTTATCATGTGCATGATCTGTGATCACGGACTGAGTAAAACTAATGCTGCGTGACGCACTCATGACCTTGTTCAGCTGATAGCAGCAGCATGGGATGGGGGTTTGTAGGTAGTGTTTCAAGGAGGAGTTTGTGAACAAAGACAAATTTTAGGCAAATTTTTGGGTCGTAAACTGATTTGGTCATACTCCAGGACAGTCGTGCCTGGTTCCACTGTATACTAAAGACAAGAAGCAAGTCAAGGAGAAACTATCCTCTCTTTTGAATACATTTTACTGGCAAACAATACACTAATGCTTAACTCTGGTGTTGGACTGCAAAACAAGTATTGAATCCTAATGTACATTGAATCCCAATGTCAGTGCCATAAACAATAAAGGTGCAAATAACATTAAATTAAAAATATCTCTAAATAAGGTAGTCATCAAAGCCATGTTATGGAAATGAAAGTATTTCTATTTGCTCTCTTGGATTCCTAGCCACTAATAGCTTCACACACACCCTATCTCAAAGCAGTTGAATATGTTTTTGTATTGACACGATGTGGAAGTGTTTGGATGTTAGACCCAATTTAAAATAATAGATTTTGAAAGAATAATGTGGATTCTTCCTGGACATTGCCAGTTATCTGTAGAATCTAAATACCAAATGATTATTGAAGAAATTAGGAAGTCAATTAGTCTTTCAGAAACAGTAATGGAACACATCCCAAAGATGTTCGTTTGGATTTTCTTGTGGAACATTTTGTCCAGTCTGACTTCATTGTTGAAGTTCCTGTGATGTTGTCTCACATTCCACTTTGTTTTAGTTGTTGCTTGATCAGAAAAACAGAAGTAGGATTGTGATTAATTTATGCCAGTGCTAAATAACTGCACATTTTAATTATACGACTGTTTTAGAGATTTTGTGATATTTTAGTTTTTTTTTTTATTTGAACAATAAGCTACATTGACAAATATGCTGCAAAAGAAATTGTGTAGTTTAGCCTGGAGGTTCAGAGCTGCAGAAGCTCTCCTCACTGTAAAATATGATTAGATAGATTATGGCTGTTGCATGCTTTGCAATGTTCAGATGATATCACATTTTGTTATAAAAAAAAATTGACTTAATGTAGCCTTATGGTAAGCAGTCTTCCTTAAAATAGGCAAACGTTATGTTTGATGGTTAGTAGTAGTCTTTCTTTGAAACATTTGTTCACAAAAAATTTGTTTATTAAAAGCAAAATTTTTTTTTTTTTTTTTCAAAATTTGTATATACATTTTGTTACATATTTGTATGTTGTACATTTAAACAATTTTTGGAATTTTGCCTCCCACCACAATGGCTATGAATTAAAGCAATTATGACATTATTAGACATACAGATTTATAACCTGGGTTGTAATGCGGAAAAAAAATCACATTTTAATCATGTATTTTTCTGATCTTTGTAGTAAGTGGGCCACATAGACTATAGAAGCTTTAATGCTTTTTTAAGTTTGTGTATAAAATGGGACAGTTGAGAGAAAGAAATACTTTTCTCCATGCTAAAACTGTTTGCTATGAGACTGGTCCTTCTGCAGAACTTATAATAAAACCTTTGTGACTTTGCTCTTACCCACCACAAGGTTTAACAAAAAAATTTAAATAATAATAATGCAGTAACGAAAAGTACAGAATTTTATTTACAGTCACTTATCTTTACTGGTATTTAGCCAATGCAGTTTAATGGCCAAGTGTGCCCTGTTTACTCATTATTTTATGGACAAATTATGACATCAGATTATCTGATTTGTTGATTCAGTTGTACTCGATAAAGTGTTAAATTTGCATTCAGGATCTGATCATGTGAAGTCTGAATATGTGGTCCAGAGAGGTGTTGAAGGCATTAAGCATAATAAAGTGACCTGTCAGAGAGACATAAGCAGTGGACAATACTATGCAATAAAACTAAAGTGGAAGATTGCAGAATTATTTTCACCGTGAAACTAAAACCCCCTCACAACATCTAATCAAGTCAAGAGCTCTGTGACAAAGGTAGGCATTTTATTATCAATATCTACAATCAAAGGACACCTTTACATATGCAAATACAAAGGGTTGACATCAAAACGCAAACCAGTGGTAAGACAAAGGACACAGAAAGGAAGCTTACACAGATCTTAATTAACTTTGAACACAATGACTGAAAGGAAAGAAAAAGCTCATATTAAAGCATAACCCATTATCATCAAACACGTTAAAGACAGTGTTATGGCTTGAGCATATTGACAATACATTTGGTGATAGAATTAGGAGCATCTGACAAAATCCTAAAGTTAATTAAGTACAGAACGTCCTGGTTGGACATCAACAAGATGGCAGCATAGCGCTGGTGCTCCTGATTAGAAAACATTTAACTAGAGATTTAAGCAAGATGCACCATAAAAGTAAAATGGGAGTAACATGGAAACTAGGTGCAAAACTAAGAAAGTCACGCAACCTGCAGAAATAGACAACGATAAATCGGTGCACACACTCTACCCAGCTCACAAATAAGTGGCCAGGAGGGAAACACAGCGAATCTTTCTGTAGAGACTACTGACTTCAGCCTGGATAGAAAACCCTAGATCTACAGTAGGAAAATGAATTCAGATATTTTGAATAATTATCAAATTAAACTAAATTTGGAAAATAATATTACATCATATTTAGAGATAAATGATACTGATGAGGTGACAATAATGACAAATAATTACACTCACAACTAATTTGAAGAAACTCAAAAGGCAGAAACTACAAGACCTTGAAATTAAACTAAAAAGACTACAGGAAGAACACAGGGCCACAATGAGCAACATAAGCATAGTTCCATATGCCCTAAATCGTGCATTAAAAATGATCTAAAAGTCATTTAAAATCAGTGTATGTAAACACACGGCTCGCACTTTTACTTTACAAAAGGCAGTGATTTGATCAAAAGGCTGATAAACGTGTGCAATTCATCGCTAAAAATGCAGACATACTCCCCCAGAAATGCAACAAACACAAATATATAGGCTACTCACTGGATAAACGCTGTCTTTTCCAACGCGAAAGCGCGCTCCGATGTGAGCCGATTTATTTATGTCATAATATAATATAACCTATTTTTGCTGTGTAGTTTCTTTTTTGTGTGCATAACAGTTGCATTTCCATGAATGTTTCATGGTGCTCCAGATGGCCAGTCCTCCACCGCTCAAGACTTTTATGACAATCTACCAGTTTTGTTTATTTTCAAGAGAAAGTATAATACAACTGTCCATACAGTAAATAAAAAAGAATATTAAAATCAAAAAGTATGAACTCCAACGTCCGCTCTGTCTTGTTAATTCATCTAAACCCCCCCTGTACAGTATTTGCCAACAGCGCACCCAGTTTGCAAACACAATTATTAATTTATTGTGTATGTTTAAATATTTAAATATTTTAAATATTTAAATGAAATATAACATGCCTACCAGCCCACTGTAGTACAACAAAGGATACAAAATTAAATAATTTTTAATAAAGTTGGCCTAAAACAATATTGCCTCCAATGCTGCTTGCTTGTTTTGTTTTAGTCGCTGAATACAATGTGACAGCGCGCTCCGAGATGAACACCGCAGACTCTTACTGTAATCCCTCTTCTCACCTTTCATTCACAATAGGTGTGAAGTTATCAAACCAGTTTCAATATTGGGGAATTAGCAGAATTTAGGAGTTTAAAATGAATTAACAAGACCGAGCAGACGTCTCTGCCTAAAATGTATTTTGCCAGAACAATGTACTGAAGCTCAGCGCGTCTTGTTTCCTTGTTTTAATCGGTAATATTATTAAATCATAAGTGAAATTTATGAATTATGTGAATTATTCGTATATGCTTAAATATTCCTTTTTATTTATGGACATACAGTATGCATTATGTTTGATCTGCATTATTGCGAGACGCGATGACTTTCTGGCATTTTTATCGATAAATCGCACGGGTTTATCAGCCTTTTGATCAAAACGATGCCTTTTATAAAGTAAAAGTTTACACACAAATCGGAGCTTACGCATGCCGATGAACAACTTTATTTTAGTCATAAATTCGCAACCACATTTCAGCTATTATTTCTAAACATTTCAAATAATGGATGAAATGCTGGACACAAACAGCCAAATACATTATGTTTATTATTATAAAAAGCCAGAAGCACTTTGTGTGCATATAAGAATATTTACAAAAAATATATAGTTCATTCATGTCTTCTGATGGTGCTCAATGTCGACACATTTTTACGTTTTAATGAAGATATGTTGGCATATTCACGAATCAGGACATTCGCATAGTTAACACTATCAGATAGCCTACTATCAGGAAATTAAGTTAATTTTAAGTAGGGCTGTAGCTATCGAATATTTTAGTAATTAGTAGTATTCTACCAAAAATTTAATCGATTAATCGGATAAAATGCACTTTTGCTTAATTAAACAGCAATGTAAAATATATAAGAAAAACAAAGATTAATTGGTTTTCTTTTTAGAAAAACCTCCTTTACTTTTTAAATGCATACAGCATTTTATCATTTAACATTGTCATTATTCACAATACAAGGAATAGCTTATACCCCTATCTGACGTATGCAGTTTGACTTGCAGCTGCCGCGACTGCCCGCCGACGTTCTGCAAAGTTCTGCAAGGTCTGCAAAAAAAAAATAAACATTTAAACATGTTTTTAAGGTGGCTTAACCATATTTAATTTTTCGTGCAGAAAGATAAAAACATAATCGCAGTGCCAAAACTTGCGGTGAATCATGAAGAACCGTACTTCTGGCCACCGCGCGAACCCGCGTAGGGGTATTAAAGTTGCCTGAGATTAATTAAGTGCATTACAGCAAAATACATTCTTATTTTAAAGCCTTTTCTCGGATGCAAAAAAAAAAAAAGAATAAAAAAATCTAAGGCACACATTAAAATACATAATTATACAAAAACACTAAGTTGTGCAACTAAACTTTCAGAACTAAAAGTTTCAAAAATCTCAGCCATAACATAAGCCTTTACTGACAATTTCTGTCATTTTCTCTTGGTGCTTTCATCTTCTCTTGGCCTCGCTGATAGTTTTACTCGAGGAATCGTTTCAGCCCTAATTTTAAGACTATTTAAACCGAGGCATTGCCATGTGTTTCGTTGTTTTGTCCCTATTAATACATTACAAAAACTATGCAAGAAACTTTTTATATACACACGTTCATCATGAAAGACCTATAGCAAAACCAGATGAGACCAGACCAGAGAGCCTTTTTCTTACAAAGTCAAAGTTAATTCCAAAGTTATGAAATAGCCTTCCAAATACTGGTCGGGACTCAGACACAGTCTCAGTATTTAAATCTAGGCTAAAAACCTATTTATTTATCCAAGCATTTTTGTAAATAGATTTAGGTAAAGGAGCAGATCTGGGGGACTCATGGACGTAGAGTATTATGGGGAGTAGAGTATATGAGTATATTTTTATATGTTGTCTTCCCCACTCTCATTGATCACTCATTTTCCTTCTGACTCTCCCTTTTAGTTATGCTGTTATTGTTAGTCCTGTCGGAGTCCTTGCTTGCACTCTACACTAAATATACATTCTCCTTATATGTCTGTGACCATACCTAACTGTTATCTCTCCTCCTCTGCTTCCCCCTCTCTCTTTCCCTCTCTCTGTCGAGCTACAAATGTTGTTCCTGTGTCGACATTGTGACTATGTCTACTCCCTCTGCCCTCTGGACCTGTCTGACTCATCCTGGTGCCCTGCTTCTGGTTGGAGATCTTGGAACATTGATGCCCCGTGTGTCTCTTTGGGATGTGTCTTGGGATGGTTTCAGTTTTCTATGAAAACTAATAAGTTCAACAGTCTCCACACTGATTAAACATTACACTGTTCTCCAGTTGGTAATAAATAAATCTCCCTGTCTTAAACACAAACACCTTGAAATGTATCCCCTCACCAAGCATTACTTTCAAATAAAAACACACTGAACAAATCCTTACAATGAATAAATAAATAAATACATATATAAATTAAATAAATTAAATAAATAAATAGATAAATGGAACGATGCCTAAAGCACAAGGGTTTTTTGTGGGGCAGGTGGATGACTTAATCTTAATCTAAGAAACAGATATGTGTTGAGTTGTCATTTAAAGATTTGCAAAAAAAATCGCCATTTAAAGACTTTGCTGTAATGAACATCTAGAGGAAGTTTGTTCTACCACCTAAGTGCTAGAACAGAAAAGAGTCTGGATGAATGTTGTCCTCTATCCCTGAGAAATGGGGGGACGAGGCAACCAGTGCTGGAGGATCGGAGGGAACATTGCAGTGCATGGTGTGATTAGAGAGGTAAGTGGGTGCTGGGCCATTTTTAGCTTTGTAGGCAAGCATCAGGGTTTTTAATTTGATGGGGGCAGATACAGGAAGCCGGTGCAGGGAGCAGAGAAGTGGGGTGGTGTGGGAGAACTTAGGAAGGTTGAAAACGAGAGGCATTGCTGCATTCTGGAGTTGCAGAGGACGAATCATGGACAGAGGCAGACCTGCCAGGAGAGAGTTGCCGTAGTCCAGTCTTAAAATAACAAGGGACTGAACAAGCACCTGAGTAGCCTGTGAAGAAAGAAATGGGTGGATTATTCTGATGTATAGAAGAAATCGACAAGAGCGAGTAAGGTTAGCAATGTGTGGGGAAAATGACAGATGATTGTCCATGGTTACCCCAAGATTGTGGGCGGTGGCTGAAGGAGTGATCCGATTATTGTCCAGGGATATCACAAGGCCTTGAACTGGGGATGAGTCACCAGGAAAGAAAAGCAGGTAGCTTTTACTCAGACTGAGTTTCAGCTGATGAACTCACTGGTATGAGAATCCATACGATGATATGACCTTACCAAGAGATCAGGTATAGAGGGAGAACAGAAGAGGACCAAGTACTGAGCCCTGCGCGAGACCAGTAGAGTCTGAGTGGGGATCTCCTCCATGTCACCTCTTAATGGATTTATCTTCTGGGTAAGTAGCAAACCAATGCCATGCTGTCCCACAGATTCCAAGGCTTGTAAGAATAGATAATAGTATGTTGTAGTTCACTGTGTCAAACGCAGCTGACAGGTCCAGGGAGGACAGATGACAGTTTAGCAGATGTAGCAGCATGAAGCTTCTCAGTGACTGACAGAAGGGCAGTCTCTGTGCAATGTGCCACTTTGAATCCAGATTGGTTTAGATCATTAAGGTTGTTCTGTGAGATTCAAAGAGACATTTGGTTATAAACAGTCCTTTCAAAAATTTTGGAAATAAAAGAGAGAAGTGATACCGGGCATGGTTTCTTGAGAATAAGAATTACCCTTGCTTTCTTAAAAGCAGCAGGAACATAACCAGATGATGTGGAATGGTTGATTATGGTTGTGGTGAAAGGAAAGAGGTCTCATGAGATGGCCTGGAGCATTATGGAAGGGCTTGGATCTAATGAACAGGTGGTGGGTTTGGAAGATGAGATGATTTGCTGAATCTCATCATATGACATGAGTTGGAGAATTCTGATAAAGGAGAAAAGGGAAGATCCTAAAGTTCCAGTGCAAGATTTCAGTTGGAAGCAAAGTACAGGCGGATTGAGGCAATTTTCCTTACGTCGAATGTGGCTGAGTTACTTTCTGTTACTTTTTCATATTTATTTCCTATTAATATTCTAAGCATTTCACTGCATATCATACTATGTATGACTGAATAAACTTTGAATTTACATTTGAATTTAATTTTGCCATGGGGCACCACCACAACAGTTATAAAATTAAACATTTAAGCTATGATTAGAAGTAAACATTTCAAATTTTCATTTTAGTGAAAGGTCTACCCTTCTAGGCGGCATGGTGCTGTAGTGGTTAGCACAATTGTCTTGCATCTCCAGGGTCTGGGTTCGATTCCGGTCAAAGGAATCACAACTTGAAGGCAAACCTTCTCACAAATCAAGTCAAGGACTCTGGAAAAAGTAGGCATTTTATTATCAAAATTCACAGTCAAGGGTCATCTTCATGAATGCAAATACAGAGGGTTGACGTCAAAATGCAAACCAGCAGTAACAAAAAAGGGCACATTAAACATTGCAAAACATATGAAAAGCTTGCCTAGATTTAGAACAATTCTCCATAGATGAAACCAATATTAATGTGTACCAGAATGGTAGGACTTTAACTCTGTTCATTTTTATTCATGTAGTTCTTTACAGAATCAATTTTTTTTTTTAATTATTAAAAGGAATTATTTTAAAATTGCAATTATTAGTTTGTCCCTGATAAGCAAGCTGGGGGTGACAGTGGCAAGGAAAACCACCCTGAGATCAAAATAGAAAAAAACCTTGAAAGGAATCCATCCTTATTTGGGTGATGTGTTAAATATACCAGGGATTGGCTTGGCTTGGACTCAGATTCTTTTTTAAAGGCACTGACTCGAACTGGCCTGTGTTTCGTGGGTTTCCTCCAGTTACTCTGGCTTCGTCCCACAGTCCAAAGGCCTGCAGGTTAAGCTAATTGCCATTCCCAAATTTCCTGTAGTGTGTGTGTGTGTGTGCCCTGCGATTAATCGCCACCCTATCCAGGGTGTACCTACCTCATGCACTAAGCCTCCTGGGATATGATCCAGGCCTGCCACAACCCTGAATACAGAATAAAGCAGTACAGACGATGAGTAAGACTGGTCTTCATGAAAGTGTGGCAAGATATAAAAGCCATGCTTGAAAGAAAGCCATAAAAGGTCCCATTTGTAGTTCCACAAGGCTTGTTGCAAATAGCAAATGGGACTTCTTATAACTTTCTTTAAACAATTCTTAAATAAAGGCCAGATTTGTAGAGTGCATGACTAATAGGTGTCCTGAGGACAAATCCTCCCACCTGATTGCTGCAGCTACACCAGAGTTAACATGGACCATTTTTCTGATTATCATTTTTCTCTTTTTGCCTGGCCTTGCAGTTGAGGTGAATGGCCATGTCTTGGTGGGTTTGCAGTTTCATTTTTGGATAATGGATTGCTCTATGAGATGTTCAAACTTGTGAAATTTATTATAAGCTAACCTTGCTTTAATCTTCTACACAACCTTATCCCTTATCCCTAACCTGTCTGGTGTGTTCCTTGGGCTTCATTAGCTTTTTTTTCACTAATATTCTCTAACAAGTGAGGTGCATTCAGATCGGCCTGAAGTACTCTACGAACTTCACAGGGTGTTCAGCCATGTTAATTGTGATTCCAAAATGCAAGGAGTTAAAATGTTCAGTATAAAGGGAAATGCATGGAGGGAAATTATGGCAAAAGTTTGGGAACCCTAAGAGTTCCAGAGTCTCAGATTTTTTTTTCAAGGTTTCAGACCTTAATTACCTTGTTAGATCTCATGCATGGCAACAGCTGTAATTAGTAAATGCCAGTTTTAATGCTTTACATACTTTGATTCATCAAACCTTGTGCACACACTTGCGGACACTCAACAACCATGGGTTCCTCTAAGTAGCTGTGTAAGACTCTGAAAATGAAAGTTGTTGATGCCCACAATGCAGGAAAAGGCTACAATAAGAAAGCAAAGCATTGTCAGCTTGCAGTTTCCACAGTAAGAAATGTAATTACGATATGGCAGTTGAAGGAAACTGTGGAGGTCAATATAAGATCTGAAAGACCAAGAAAACTCTCATATGCTGGTCAGAAAGACAAATCAAAACACCCATTTGACTACAAAAAATCTGCAGGAAGGTTTAGCAGACTCAGCAGTTTTAGCAGAATGGTGCACCATTTCACTCTGGAGCGATGCTTGCATTAGACAAGACCTTCATGGTAGAGTCAGCAAAGGAAAAGCATACCTGCTTACCCATCATAAAATCCAGAGTATGCAACAGGACATCTACAGAAGCCTGATGCGTTTTGGAAACAAGTGCTGTGGACTGTTGACGTAAAAAACAACTCTTTGGCCACAATCAGCAAAGGCACGTTTGGAGAAAAAAAGAAGCAGCATTTTATGTAAAAAAAATATTTAAAAAAACACCTTGCAAACTATTAAGCATGGGGGTGGATCTATCATGCTTTGGGGTTGTGTTACAGTCAGTGGTACAGGAAACAATGCACAGGTGGAAGGAAGAATGGATTCCACTAAATACCAGCAAATTCTGGAAGCAAACATCATACCATAGAAAAACACTGAAGCTGAAAAGAGGATGGTTTCTACATTAGGACTAAACATACCTAAACATACCTTGAAATCCACTATGAGACGCAAGCTGAAGGTTTTGGAACGGCCATCACAGTCCCCTGATTTAAACATCATTGAAAATGTGGATAGTTCTTAAGAGAGGTTCTTTTAGGTGCTTCTGGAAGACCATCCGGCAGCTCAGGAGGGGGAAACGGGGAACCACCCAAGCTGTGTACAGCAAGGACGGGACACTGCTGACCTCGACTGAGGAGGTAATCGGGCGGTGGAAAGAGCACTTTGAGGAGCTCCTGAATCCGACTAATCCACCCTCTGTTGCAGAGACAGAACTGGAGGATGACGAGAGGAGGACATTGATTTCCCTGAGTGAGGGCACTGAGGTAGTCAAACAACTCCACGGTGGCAAAGCCCCGGGAATTGACGAGATCCGTTCGGAAATGCTGAAGCCTCTGGGTGTTGAGGGGTTGTCTTGGTTGACATGCCTCTTCAACATTGCGTGGAAGTCAGGGACAGTGCCTAAGGAGTGGCAGACAGGGATGGTGGTTCCCCTTTTTAAAAAAGGGTACCAGAGAGTGTGTGCCAATTACAGGGGCATTTCACTACTCAGCCTCCCTGGGAAAGTGTATTCAAAGGTGCTGGAAAGGAGGGTTCGGCTGATTGTCGAACCACAGATTGAAGAGGAACAATGTGGATTTCGTCCTGAAATCTGTGACCATGGTTCTCAGCAGGAAACCAATGAATTGTCTACTCCAGGTAGGGAGCGAGTCATTACCCCAAGTGAAGGAGTTCAAGTATCTCGGGGTCTTGTTTACGAGTGATGGAATATTGGAACATGAGATTGGCTCGAGAATTGGAGCAGCAGGGGCGGTATTGTAATTGTTTTACCGCACCATTGTGACGAAAAGAGAGTTGAGCCAAAAGGCAAAGCTCTCAATTTACTGGTCGATCTTCGTTCCAACCCTCACCTATGGTCATGAGCGTTGGGTCATGACCGAAAGGACAAGATCGCGAATACAAGCAGCCGAAATGGGGTTTCTCAGAAGGGTAGCTGGCTTTTCTCTTAGAGATAGGATGAGAAGCTCAGTTATCCGTGAGAAGCTCGGAGTAGAGCCACTACTCCTTTGCGTGGAAAGGAGTCAGTTGAGGTGGTTCGGGCATCTAGTAAGGATGTCACCAGGACGCCTTCCTAGGGTGGTGTTCTTGGCACGTCCAGCTGGGAGGAGACCACGGGGCAGACCAAGGACCAAATGGAGAGATTATATCATTGTCCATACATTGTCCTGAGAATGCCTCGGGATTCCCCAGTCAGAGTTAGCTGATGTGGCTGGGGAAAGGGAAGTATCGGGTTCCCTGCTGGAACTGCTACCCCCGCGACCCAATTTTGGATAAGCGGTTGAAGATGGATGGATGGATGGATGTATAAAAGGTTCAATAATATGTTTTATAATTTATTGTTTAAATAAATATTCAATATTTAATGTCTGTAGTGTGAAATTTCCACAGCAGCAGCGACAGGTGTCCGAGGTGCTTATGTTACTGTACCATAGTAATGAACGGAGGAAGTGACATCTGCGCTGCTGACTTCACAGGGTGTTCTAAAGTGGAGGTTTGTCGAGGGACATTCCCTTTACCGACATTCCCTGCAAATAGAGAAGTACTGTAGAGAGAACCCTCTGAAGTATACTTTGAAATGGAACGCAGCCGTGCTTCACAGAACAGCCATTTTGATACTGAGAATAAGTTACACAATTGGTTGACTAATTGACATTTCTAAATTCAAATGAAAATTTTATTTGTAACATACACCGTCATACACAATACGATAAGACTGATTTCCGTTTTAAGTGGTTTTCCTTTTTATTCTAGAATCCTTACTTAAAATAAACCAAATACTGAGCCATATCCTCAATTTTAGCACAACATGGGGCCACAGAATGAGGCCTTTAGTGTAGTATAATTATGTGTCACTAATCAGATACAACATTCACCATGCATGTTCTTATGTCGGAGGCAGTGGTAGCTCAGAAGGATAAGGCTCTGGAGGAATAATTAATCATTAATTAATTACACCAGTGTACATTAAAACAAAAATGTTTTTAAACATTTATGGTCACATCTATTGGTAAGACATGAAAGCTCCTGAATAAGAATAAGAAAGAGGTACAGTGTTGGTATGAGTGTTGGAGTGTTGTAGGTTCAGTAACATTATGTGCCCAAAGGCAGCATGAGGAAGCATGAGGCATATTTTTAGCAATTTCCACAGAAATCAGACCCCATTAGGAATCTGTGGGACTTGCTGGAGAAGACTTTACACAGCAGTCCAACTCTCCAACTACTGTATGGATGGAAAATGTGAGAGTGTATAAGCTTGTCAAAATGATGCCATGGCAAGTGAGTACGTAAAGTGAGTACTTTAGTCAGAAGGCAGTCTAACAAAATATTAGTGTATGACTTTTGTTTGGCTGGGCAGGGTATGTTGGTCAACAACACTTTTATAAACATTTATGGTAACATTTTTTATCTTATTGTTGAGACGTGAAAGCTCCCGCAATCATCCACAAGACAACATATAATTGGCAGTTTAATCCAAGAAACTATATGCTAAATTAAAAAGATTGGAAACATTGGGACAATAAGTCAACTCAAGTAGGATTTTATTGTCATTTCAACCATATACAGTTCAGTACACAGTGAAATGAAACAGTATTCCTCCTGGACCAATGTGCTAGATACAAACAACAAAACTTAATGACAGAAATAAACAAAAACTAACTAGCTAACTAAGACACCTAATTAGCTGTCTAGATGAGACAAAAAAGACTAACACTATAAATAAAAAACTAAGTACAGTACAAAAAAAAGATAAAGTGCAAATGAGCAAGAGTGACAAACATGACAAACAACATGACAAACAAGTTGAGGTAGTAAGATGAGAACGGTAAAGATTTGTTTCAATTAGCAGTAAAGAAAAAAAAAACAGTCCTTGTGCAAATAGCAGGTAATAAATATTGTGCAAAAAGCAAATTCAGGTTGGTATGTGAGATTTCAGGATGGTTGTTAATCAGTTAAGCAGTTTGCTATGGAGCATAAAAAACACATAAAAGAACACATACTGTACTCAAAAAACACAAAAAACAAACAAACAAACAAAAAACAAGATTTAAATAAACAACAAGCAAATATTAGGGAAATGAGGAAACTGATAGCAAAATGGCGAAAATGGAATTAAAGTTGAAATAGAGGACAAATAGAACGATAAGACTCATATTATCACAGCAGTAGCTCTGGCACAAAGGCAAGACTGTCTGTCTATGGCTCAGATTGTTTTGCTATTTTATTTTACAGATAAGGGTTTAATGTTACTGGTGATGTGGTAAGAATGGCAAAACCAAGATACAATTAAAAAGAACTATCATTGATTAAATACACCAGCTGGTAAAAAAAAAAAGTTGCATACTCTACTATTTAGTTGGATCACCTTTAGTGTTGATTATAGCATTAATAAATAATGTGGTAAGATAATAACATTTCTTATTAAAAAGTAGTAAATGAACAACATCATATTCAGTTTTTGACAAAATTTAAAAAAGGGCTGAAAACATTTGATGGTTTTCTCTCTTGATTTTTTTTTTCTTTTTAATATGATACTGACATTAGTTGGCCTTTTTTTCTGCCTGTAGATTTAATCATCTGTTTATTGTTCCTGTTAAACACTGGTAAATGATCAAATTTACATGTGTGTGATTTAAATTGATTTTGATTTTGAATAGAATTGAACAGAAAAGAATATATTTCACTATATAATCCCCTACATTAATATTAGCTTGTGTTACTTGACCATAGAGCAGCATTTGACACCACTGATTATATGATTCTGGTCTTAACTGCCGATTTGTTTTCAGTTTTTAGATGTAAGTGTTAACATTTAATGATAGTGATGGTGAAGCGTAATAAAGTGAAGTTTGCTGTTTTACATAATTCTGTTTTAGATGCACTGCTATTTTTCTCTCTACATACTTCCTTTAGGTAACATAATTCATAAGCACAATGAACAGTTTACGCTGTTATGCTGATACCAAACAGCTTATGTCTCAGAAAAGCCAGAAAAGCCACTAGCATAATAAGCTTAAGGAATATGTACAAATGTTAAAGACAATATAAACAATATGAAGACAAATGTACTGGTGATAAGGCCACATGGAACTGAAAGAAAGCTTTCTAATTACAGAAACTATGAATGGCCTTTCTTTTTCATCATATGCAGCAGTAAAAGCCTTTGGTGTAATTATTAATTTCATTTAAAGCATATGTCATTAACATTATTAAAATAGCATTCTCGTGTTACAGAAATATTTTCAAGATAAGAAATATAATGTCACTAAATAATGCAGAAAAACTAGTTTTCCTAAAGATTTGATTTTAATGTCTTATTGTCTTTAAAGTACAGACACAGCAACTTTAAAGTTTTATTAAATGCATGGATAATTTTAAATATTGTTATCTGATGCACTGCAGTGTCTATTTTTTAAACATATGTAAACTACATATGTTTTTTTGCAATTCTGAATGTTTGTCGAACCGCAGCCCGGGGAAATTCGTAACTCGAATGTCTGAGACTACCTGTATTTAAAATAAAGTCTTATAGTTGTGGACTATTACACAGTAAACAAGTAATTACCGCACACACACGCACACACACGCACACACACGCACACACACACACACACACATACACACACACACACACACAAACTAGAAATAAAATAATAAAATTTGTGTCCATTAAAATGTAAAAACATAAACTTAATGGATTGTACCAACTTCTATGGAAGAACGTCCATGTTTGATAAAATATTTGTTTAGTCTACAGATCATCTCGAGTTACTTTGCTGTTTCCCTGTTCCCCGAAAAAGCGGGAATGAGATGCTGTGTGAAAACACTATAGGAATGAGAATACCAACGCCGCCGCACTGCAAATGCCTGGACCCCCAGGTTGTGTAGCATGTGCGCAAAATAGCCAACATAACATAACTTTGGGATGCTGACTCAAGGACCCACAAGCCCGGATTAGCATGGACCTCCAAATTATAAAATCTGACAAATGTGTGCGGAAAGGACCAATCTGCTGCATCACACACTTGCTGCAAGGGGCACCTCTTGCCAGAGCAATTGATGAGGCAATCCCCCTGGTCGAATGAGCCTTGACTCCTAGAGGCGAAGTGACCATGGTCCTCATAGGCTAGGGCAATAGCATCTTTCACCCAATGTGACAGTGTTTGTCTAGTGGCAGCCACGTTCTGAGAATACTAGGGCATAAGCCCGAGGACAACTTTTCTTGCAGAAACTCCAGCACTGAAAGAATTCGGCAGTGGACTGGGTCTACAGCTTGTCTGGACATCTCAATGTTGAAGCGCCTCCCGAAACCTAGCTGTGTTTACAGCATCGCTACAGGCGTTTGCTTGGTGGCACAGAGAAATAAATCTGTGGCTCGGCGTAGCTCCGTAAATGCCACATTGTCGATAGAACCACCAGTATAACAGTAATATTTAGAACATTTTGCTGCCATTTGGAGAAACTGGCAAATAAAGAACTGATGTTTTTTTTTTTTTGACTCAATATTGTACAGTAAATATCGATAGCTCTAGTTCAGATTTTTCATGTTTGTTGTATAAAATACAGAGATGTGGAAATTACCATCACTGTAGTATTTCTTCGATACAATATATTAAGACTTTTTTATGACTTAATTCTGCGGCGAAGGAATATGTCACTTTGCACCACCTGGAGGTCATTTCACGAATTACTTTGAAATCCAACTGATTTATTTTGGCCACTGTTGTTTTGTCGCTGCGGTAAGCATGGCGATAATAGACATTCCCCTCGTCTACTTACTGTAACACCACACCAAGACATTGAAGTGTGAATGTAGCTGGGCTTCAGTCATATTTGCAAATCTTGGGGGTCAGTTCAGAAAAAATACAATATAAACATCATACTCCAATTTAATTATAGCAGTAGAAGTATGAAATGGGTTAGGGTTAGGGTTAGAGGATGAAGTGACATCCTCTGACCCTAACCCTAAGAGGATGGGTTAAGCAGAGAACCTTTCTACACTAAGTTTGTGATAATCTACACATGAAAAGTGCCATACTGAACATGCACAGTGGCTGGGATTGTCAATGCTGTTGGCTGTTTTTACTTTTCCTTCTACTGCTGAACGGTAAATTCTAACCAGCTTGTTTTCTTTTCTTTTTAGTTTATCTGCCTTTTTAAATAGTTTTAATGGATTTTAAAACTATTTGAAATGAAAATTGATGCAGATAAGTTCAGGTAAATCATTGTCCAACCTAGTCATGATTTGTGCTCTGCTCCCATCTTGTGGTTGCATATAAAATAATAATAAACAGACAAATAGACAGACATGTATGCATTTTATAAGTGAATTTATTGAATCATTCCCACAACAATAATTGTTAATAAAATCATTTTCACATAATATTGTAAGAAGTGATAGAATATTAATCTTTAGCACACACTACAATATTAAAATTATATTAATAATGAAAGTAAATATATGATGTTTACTGCATTGTTTCTCAAACTTTACAGACTTCCAGTCAAAAAAAAATCTACAGGTCAATAATATAGTTATAGTTAACTAGAAAGGCATAACCAGTTGGACTGTACTAAATGTCATTTTATGGGCATTTGTCTATTCTCATATCTATTGCAATTATCTTATACATAACATTATTTGCACTTTAGAGTAAATGTTATAGATTAAGTAAGACAGAGCTGGAGTGCCTTGGTTATTACAGAGTTGATTTTTTGCTTGTAGAAGATCTTTCCATTTGGCTGCACCCTCCAGGTCACTGTGGTGTTCACCACGCCAAGTTCATTTAGCTTCTGCTTGATCTGAAGAACAACAAAGGAGTTTATTTTCACATAGTATTGTTTTATAGTCATGTACCAGTAGTTTTACCATTTTTTTTCATTTAAATGATGAAGAAATTGGAGTTAAGGACTCATGCTAGAGCTTGGCGATATGCTCTATAAATTGAATCTCTGATTTTTTTTTTTGCTTAAAATAAATAAAAATGAAAAAAAAAAACAGACATTATATATTATTTATTTAAGCAAAAACGATATAACCAAACATGAATTGCTTATTTGGATTAAAAGTATATATATTAAAACCCTTAAACAATTTTGCAAACCACATGCAACTTACATGCTGAATAAAATCAAACAGGAGGCTGACAGCAATTTACATGTTCTTTTTTTTTTTTAACTGTGTATATGGGCATAATGTCTTTAGCGATATAACACGACACAACATCAGTAATATCTCCATCGAGGCCTCTCTTATCATATGAGACACAGTGGGGAAATGTGCTCGCTGTTTTCACCTGGCTTTTAGCCAGTGTTTTCGTGCTGCCGTTTGTCTTGTTTAGCTCGCAGCGCCAAACACGACGCCGATTCAACAGTGTGTCTCTGTTTGAGGTGCGCGAGGAAATTAGTCGTACTCCAGTAAATTAGCTTCCTTTTTGCGAAACGGGACACTTTCCACACGACTGAAGAAACTGCGCCTCTGTTGAAAAACACGCTCTTTGGTTTCATCAGAGCGCGATGTTATGCGATCTTATATTTCCCACATGTGAGTCACAGAGGGGGCGTCGCAGAACTACAGAAGCTCGTGGTGCCGTACCAAAGTGAAACTGTAAAATCGATTTTCATTTTTAAAAATCGACATAAACCATAAATTCGAATTAATTTGGAAATTTGCCAAATTATAATAATTACATTTTTCATGTCAAATGTAACAGTATTGTCTCTGTCCCTTTAAGTCTTGAGGGGAATCCCGAATGCCATTTTGTCTCGGCTGTTTTATACTGTGAAGTATGTTTTGTTGAGAATTTTCCGAAATTAGGATTATTCATTCATTGTATCTGGTGCACTGCAGTGTCTGTTTTGTACAATACATGTGAGCCATCTTTGTGATTTGTTCGCATATATGAACGTTCATAGAACTGCAGTCTGTTTGTATCTATGAATGTTCATTAAGTCAGGGACTACCTGTACTAGAATGGTAGTAGCTTGTGCCAGGTTGAGAGCAGACATGATAAGACTCTGTGGCCTCTAAACACAGATTGTTGCTAAGTCTGTATTGAGCAACTCACCTGCTGCAAAATGAATGACTGCAAAGCAGGATTAAAGACTCTCACATCAGAATTCACTTGCAGTTTTATTATCTGCACCTGCCTCAATGGTGGAGCTGTAACGAACAGACACACGAAAGCACATAATTCACTGTTTTATAATTGTAATCATATTAGGGGTGCTTATTGACATGCAAAAACTAGACTAAATATGCCACATGTGCCATAGGCTGTTACATGCTTAAATTTTAATAAGACCTTTGCAGGATTTTGATGCTTTCATCCCTACTGATGACTACATGCAAATTACTATCAAATCCAAATAAAAATTTGCCACATACACAGTACGATATGCAGGATTTGTATATAAGGACTTGTATACTTGGTAAGTCTATACTAAAATCATAAAAAAGGAACTGTTTTACTTATGAAATCATTGCATTTTTTTATTAAATAGCCATAAAATAAAGACTCACTGGAATGGCAGTAGAAGGCATATTCATCACTGCATGTTCCACTATAGTACATTCCTACAGTAAACGTTGCACATTCCTTGTTGCCGAATACATAATCAGGCTGAAAGATACCCCATGGAAGGTTTGTAGCTATGGTCCCATCTGTCCATGTCCAAGTGTCCCTAAATAGACCAAACCAAGATGAAAAGAGGAATAGAACTCGATTCTTTATGTCACTGTTCTCCAGTATGTTGGTTGCACTGGCCAAATCGGTGTGAAATTGTCTGCAGAAAGCCTGAGCTCCAGGCCAGTTCAGCAGAATAAAGTTGTAGGGAATGAACTTGGCACTTCCAACGAACCTAGCTGTGAAATAACAATAAAAAGTAACTGATTACTCCTTCAATTTGTAGATGATAATGTTTATAAAATATTATTTATATGAACATTCTCAGAAGACGCAAATTCCCAGAACCTCACTCTTTTTATTTTGTTCTCCAGGGTCAATTATACCATGCTGTACATTTTAAGAAAAAAATATACTTAACATTTGATATTCTTGGTCAAAAATGGTCTAGGTTGACACTTTTATTTGAATGAATAGACTTTTATAGAATTAATTAACTTATCTATTCTTTTTCCATATAATTTTAATGATAATTTTAAAAAATGTTGCCTGCTTCTGGTCAACAGAGGCACATTCATTTTGGTATGCACTAGGGAAGTTCTGATTGTGTGCTATCCTGTGGGACCCAATTTGCCTGCAGGGATGACTGAATGTGATGCTTGAGGAAAAATACACAGAACGGCATCAGGTCAGTCGGATCAGCAATTAGCATTTTGTTCTCAGAAGAATGTGCAATTTGTTAAAACATCTGAGTGACATTATCAAACATTATTAGAATCACTATCTAATAGATAGTTCATGACAACAAATTTAAACTGATCAACAAAAGGTGATATGTAAATGACCTGGAGGCATAACATAGTCGCAGAAGTTATTACTTTTTAAGTAAAAAAAAATAAATAAAAAAAACAAGCGCTTATTAACTCTGGTCCTATAAGACCTCTGCCCTGCACATTTTAGTGCTTTCTCAGCGCCCAGCACAGCTCGTTTATCTAATTAATTAATTAACTGCCTTTTCTTTATCGAAGTAGAGATGATAAAACACTAAAATATAAAGGACATAAGTGGTCTGGAATAAGGTTGAGGACTAGTGTAGAGTCCTGTTGTTCTCCAGGATCAGGTATAAAGATATATATCTTAATAAAATAGACAATTTCTAAGGTTGATAAATTGTTACAAACCTAGTTAGTAAACAGAAACAAAGAAAATAAAATCAGGATGGTGACTTACAATCGTAGCAGATGAAGGATTTCGGCAATGAGCAGGGATTGGCTGACCAGTACCCCAGGTAATCAATTGCACCACATGCATCACCATCATTAGATGGCTCCGAAGAGGCCCAGTTTGTCAGAGCTGTATATTTCAATTGGACGTTGTTTAAGGACCACCGCCAGCCGGTCACGTTGTTATATAAGCCAATCCAGCCAGGGAAAATCATAAAGTGTCTCAGTGCTTCTGCTGATATCCTTAACCAATCATTAAAACTTTCAACTGCACCCAAGTCGTCGTATGTTTCTCTGCAGTAATTCTGCGCAGCTGACCACGTCATTGGCGTCGTGATCAGATGGTAGGTGTGAGCAACGGTGGACAGGGTGAGAGGCACAGTACCTGTTGGCAGTAATTTAATAAACAAAGTCAAGTTGACTTTCGTTAATGATTAATCAGTCAAAATAAACTAAAAGTAAACAATCCTAGTTTGTTTTTCAGCCCATTTTTCCTGTTAACTGTCTGATCAATTCAACAGATTTACTTTGGGTGGAAAATATTTTCAAACCATAGATGTTTGGTTCTGTTAAGCAGCAAATGAAATGGCAAACATGATGCTCCACAGGACAGAAAATTAAGTTTTTGAGCAGGATAATGGTTATAACCATAAGCAGCCTGTCAAAAAGATGACATCAGACTCAACTAAGAAGAATAGTCAACTGAAGCACCTCGCATTTTTTCCCTCTGACAGCTGTAAAGGCTGAGGTTCTGAGACGTTTGCTTACAATGAGGAAACATTTATTTGATGGTAAATGCACTGGATTTGATCACCACTATAGTGTTATTTCATTATTAATATTTTAGTTGTATTTAATTAGTGTGTAACAACAGTATATAACGTAGCCCATTTTGTCAATATATATCACTTAAACAGTAATGTTTATTTTCTTTAAGAGGTATTAAAATGACTTAAGTAATAAATTAGCGCAAGGTATTGTGAAACACTATAGAGCAAAAGCTTTGATGACAAGGAAAGAAGGGGAAGAAGACACCAACACCAATTTTACGACTAATAATAACTCAAAAATAAAGAAAATAAATGACTATCAAATGTGATATTTTATACATAGACTATTCATATATTAATGAAATACTGCCCACTAATTCTAATTCATAATTAATTATTTTTATATATACACAGTCTAATGTAAAAGTTTAGGTATCCCTTGCTAAATAGCAGATGTTGGTGATTTTTTTTAATTGAAAAGATGTTAACACAGTTTCTCTTGAAAATGGAAAAAAAAATGCACAATATTATCAGCAAACATTCGTGCATAGTTACTTTTTATGTCATAAATTGAACAAAGTTAAAAAAATAAATAAAAACATTATTGTGGCACTGTGCAAAAGTTTGGGCACCCTCCATGAGCAGTACTTAGTAACACCTCCTCTTGCAGGTATCAAAACACTTTTATAGCCGCTAAAAGTCTTTCAGTTTTTGTACTTGGGATTTTCTTCCATTCTTCCTTGCAAAAGGCTTCTAGTTCTGTAATATTCTTTAGGCGAGAGTTCTATTTGAACTTCATCAGTCCACAGCACTTGTTTCAAAAACACATCACGCTTCTATAGATGTTCTGTTGCTATTGCCAAATAATTAGTATTTATACTTCTGATATTGGATTTTATAAAGGGGATGCAGGTAAGTTTTTCTTCTGCTGACTCTTACATGAAGGTCTTGTAGAATGGTTCACCACCACTCCTGAGTCTGTTAAATTTCCTGCAGGTTTTTTGCAGTCAAATGTTTTTTTTTTTTTTTTGTCTTTCTGACCAGCATACGAGCAGTTCTCTCCTAGAGTTTTCTTGGTCTTCCAGATCTCATCTTGACCTCCACAGTTCCCCTGAACTGGCATCTCTTAATTACATTTCTCACTGTGGAAACTGCAAGTTGACAACACTTTGCTATCTTCTTGTAGCTTCTCCTGCATTCTGGCGATCAATAACTTTCATTTTCTTACACAGTTGCTTAGAGGAACCCATGGTTGTTGAGTGTCCGCAAGTGTGTGCACAATGTTTGAAGAGTCAAAAGCTTTGTAAAGCTTTGAAATTGTCATTTACTAATGACAGTGTTGCCATGCATCAGATCTAACGAGCTGATTAAGGTCTGAAACCTTGTAAAAATAATCTTAGACTCTGGAATACCTAGGGTGCGCAAACCTTTGCACAGTGTCATGATAATGTTTTTATTTCTTATTTTGTTCAGTTTATGGCATAAGAAGTAACTATGCATCAATGTTTGCTGAAACTATCGTGGATTTTTTCCATTTCTGATAGAGATTGTGTTAACATCTTTTCAATTAAAAAATACACCAAAAACCGAGTATCATGTATTACACATGCGCTTCTTGTTTTGACACAGAGTGTCACGTGATCACAACTGAGCTAATGGGTTTTCTCTCCCCTGCTCAGTGAATGGGTAATCGTCTCCCCTGCTCGGTCTTAGAGTATATTCAACGTCCGTGTGCGCGTGTACTGTTTTCTATAACACTGTGTGCGTGTAAAACGTGTGTGCATGTAAAACATCTTTTATTGACCTGTTTGTATGTGTGTCTGTACAGCGCACTTGTACTGTTTACTATAACATGTGTGTATGCACATATAAAGCAAAAGAAAGTCTCATTAGAGAAGTTAAAGATCCATTTTCTCTATTTGTATCAGCCTGCAGTGCTTGTGCGTCATTTGACGCCATGCACTTACACACACGCACACACACTTGCACTCCCTGCCCCCCCGTCGCCTTCACACATAAACACACACACACACACACTCTTCTCTACGCAGAAACACTGCTCTGTTGCGATTCTTTTCAAAGATAAAGTGCAGGTTAAACACACACATACACAGCGCACAATTTATATTATTTTTATGTTTAAAATTAAGTTTATGTTATTTTATTGAGCTGTGGAATGAATACTTTACTTTAAGTTTCTATTATTTTTTATGAAGAAATATGAAGTGTTTTGATATACGAGCTCAATTCCAGAATGACTTATGTTTGTAATCCAAGGTTCCACTGTATATAAATACAAATTATTTGGCAATAGCATAAGATCAGCTTTAACTTTAAAGGCAGTTATAATCGAAAAATAGCCTTTATATTTTGGTTATAATCTCATAATTAGAAGTAAGACATTTTTTGCCATAATATTTTCCCTTTCTAGGACATGTTTTGCAGTAATTGACAAAAGAGAGTAGGGAAGTTAAAAAAAATATAATAAATAATTAACATAACATGTAAAACTCACCAGTAAGACACAAGAGAAAAAGATTTAGCTTCATGATGGAGCTGCAAATGTTAAAATAAAATACTGTTAATTGCATCATGTTAAATGTGCTAACAAGAAAGTATGAGGCCTTATATGAAGAAAACTCACACATTAATATCATTTTAAAAAGTATAACCATATTATGCTATATGCTAATTTTTGCATAATTCCAGGAAATCCTAATCTGCCACAGATCGTTTAGTACTGTATTATGTTATAAAATATATTTATAAAGCATAAGTATGAACAGTATAAACCATCATATGGTATGTACAACTCAGTCACCAATTATTCAGTAAATGTTTGTACTATTATTTTAATATAACTTGGACAAACAGCATTAACATTTTTAAGAGTTTTTTTTTTTTTTTAAGAATTTTTAAGAGATTTGTAAATCCTTTCATAGAGCACCTTTGGTCACAGCAACATCTGTGCATGGGTTAATCACCAGTATCATACAATATATGCAGCATATAGTTTCCCTGTGCAAGTAAAACCAAGGAAAAAAATGTCAGACTATAAGAGTCCAACTTCATAGCCTACCTGTGAAGAACAGATGTTGTGGCTGTTGTTTCTTCTGAAGCTCTTTGTTTCTGAACCTAGCGGCAAGTGATTCTTTCTAAGTCTTAATTGGGTAGTGATCTCTTTAAATTTCTGATTTCTTATGCAAATCTTTTGAAGCGTCTAGGGAATAGATAATAGAAGAAATTTACAATATGGAGAACTAATTTCCCTAAGGTATGAGTCCGCTTATTTAAACAAAAGCATAACATGGAAATACTCATTGATGTCCTTAGTCAACCTCCAATATTAGAAAAGAAACAGGCTTTATGTTTAGTGTTGAATTACCCAGATGGGTATAGACACACTGCCTGTACTGTAGCAATAACAGTTCTAAAGCACTATAAAGTTCTAAAGTTCTATTCAACTATACTGTTCCAGGGGACACATTTTCAAAAAGCTAAGAGACTGTGGCCCAGACATTTCCCTAAACTGTTACTCTCATTATGAACTTACACTTGACACAACATGCCACCACATTCAACATTTATTTTTAATTCAATTCAGATATCACAGCATAATCAGAATA
>QMIH01000601.1:322003-336701 GCA_003987875.1 Clarias batrachus | reverse complement strand
ATATATATATATATATATTACTTGTTTTAAAATAGCTAGGTCACATCACATTTAATTATGGTTATTTAATATAACAGCTGCATCTAATCTTACAAATAACCATGTCTATTTGTTTAGCACAGAAATACAGCATCTTCTCATGTAAACATTTAGCCATTTTTTAAATTAAACATAACTAGGATGCATCACAGGCTTTAATTCTCATTGTCAGTGAATAGCTTTTATTTTTTTAGCATGGCGCTGCTTTTATACGATTTTCCTGGAGCGCACCAGAAAAGCTGCTACTGAAACTTCCCAAGAGAAGAAAATTACTAAAGATTCCCTTTAAACCGACCACCTGTTTTTGGTTACATAAGAAATATGTCCAGTGAGTATTTTGTGGCTGTTCACAGGTAAATATTGTTTCTGTTCCAGGCCATGATTTTGTAAACAGGTTTTACTAATTAACCTTACATCACACCAGTACGTTACAAAGTGACTTCACCTCTCCCACTTCCTCCTTTTAGCACTGCTAATCACAATTGTGTTAATTTACTGCCCATATATAAGAGAGTTTCCACTAGAGAAAAAAGAAAGATGAAGGATATAGGAGTGTGGTCAGAAGAGTTTGTGTCTAGCCTGCAATTGGGACATTTTAAATCTAAATCACTTTGTAGTCCTGCTTACAAAGAAAAAAAACAAACAAACCTTTAAGCAGGGAGCAGGTCCTGATTTGCATCCGGCTAAAAAAAGAGGTAAAGGTTGACATTTTAAAAGCTGAAAAAAAAAACTACAAAGCAGAATTGGAGAACAAGATGGCTCGAAAAAAATTTGCTTCGACTTGGGCGTGTATGAAAATTATAGCAGGCCATCACAAAAAAATTTAGTGACAGATTATTTAAAGGTTTTTTATTACTATATAAGAAAACTCAACTGCGGGGAAACAGGGGAGTATAGCCGCAGTGATGGGGTTCCCCTCATCCTGTTCAAGACCACAGAGGATGGAGGACGAATATCGGCAGTAGCGGTCAGCACAGCAACAACGAGCTGATCAGCTTATCACTAAGGTGAACTATACCATGCTGCAAAGAATTGGGAGCATATGCAGACTCTTCTAAAGGAAGGTGCAGCACTCCAGAGGCAGTTCGCCCAGTTTGCAAAGGAGAGTAAACCAACCTTTTATAAACCAATTGTTGATTTATGCTGCTTGTACAGTTTTCTCATGGTTCATGTTTTTGTTTTAGATCTCGTGTCATAGCTTCATGTTTAGTTTGTAAAAAAACATACATGCAATGAAGTCATAAACATATGAATAATATATAGTTATAAAATAATAAAATAAAAAATTCACAAACAAGACATGGAATAGACAAAAGTAGAATGCAACAATTAAACAAGATTACCAAAAATCATATTTTTAATGTATGTTGCAACAATGACAAGTAATATTGCAAGTGATATTACACATTGTATTGCACATAATCTTGTTAAATAATCTTGCACATGATATTGAAGAACCCAGAAATACAAATTGCAGGTTGTTACGGGTACTGTTTGAGGGACGAAGGAAAGGCATAATGGCAGAGGTGATGTGAACAAAAGTCTTTTAATCAAACAAAGAAACAATGGGAACAAAAGGAACAGAACATGAACTTAAACAAAGGATAAACTAAACATGGAGCTACACAGACTAGGGGTTACAAACACACTGAGAGACAGACAGGCTAGGAGACAGACAAAGGCTAGGAGAACACAGAGCCAGGATAACACAGAGCCAGGAGAACAATGAACTAGGAGAACAATGAACTAGAAGAACACAGAGCCAGGAGGACACAGAGCCAGGAGGACACAGAGCTCGGAGGACACAGAGCTAGGAGGACACAGAGCTAGAAGAACGCAGAGCTAAACATCAAACCAAAACAAACAGTAACCCAACATGAACAGATGCAAGACAAGGACAAAATGAACACAGGAACATTTATAACCAAACTAATGAGCAACCTTGCGCCACATCACCTGAACGAGGTGCATTCTGGGGAATACAGTTCAACATAAAAAAACTAAAAATGAAAACAAAAGGAAATAAAATGGAGTCTCAGGGCGCTTTGGCGCCCTCTGGTGGTATTCCCCAACACAGGTACGACTACTGCACCCACTGTTTCTTGGCTGTGACCATTAATTTAGTTATAAAGTTAAATAGCTACAGGAAGGTAAGAAGACCTGCAAAAGGATCCTGCCTCAAATGCACAATGCCGAACTTTTATCACCTGCACCCACTAGGGGTGAAAAGACACTAGGCTATTGTTACACTACAACCAAGGATGGCTACAAGACACAACCTCACCTCTGGATCGGTAAATCTGACCACAATGCCGCCTTCCTCATGACAAAATGTAAACAAAGGCGCAAACAGGAAGTTCCGGCTCACAGGAATTTTGTGCGCTGATTGACCAGGTTGAGGTTGTGCTCCTGCTCTACAGAACGCGCTTAATGACACAGTATACGACATGTTCCAGCGTAGCTCTGATGACATCAATGAGCTTACAGAAGCAGTTGTTTAAGGCTCTCTCATACAATGTACAGAAAGCAGTGGATGAGGTGAAGCAGTACTACAGGACAAAACTAGAGTCGCAACTCCAACTGAGTGACTCTAGTAGTGGGATTAAGGACAATAATGGACAATAAAGCACCAACAATATGACAAATGTGAACGTGTTTCTGGCAGATGAGCTAAACACTTTCTATGCTTTCATCGAGGCTGTGGCTAACAATGCTAATAGTCCTAGCAAAGCTAACTAGGCTAACAACACTAGTAGTGCTAATGGCTGCAGACAGAAAGAGAATGACGATATTCTCAAGTGCTTTGAGTAGCTGCTCAGAGTCTTCATCATCTCTTTACTACTGTACACACTAGATCCACTACAGTTTGCTTACCTCCCAATCAGCTCAACAGATGATGTCATTTCTCACCTCCTTCACACAATACTCACTGACCTGGAAACTAGAAAGGGGAATTAGGTTAAAATGCACTTTGTCGGCTACATGCATGCATGCGAGAATTTGTTGTTCAGCATTTAACACTAGAATTCTCTCCACACTCACCACCAAATTGGGGCACCAGCAATGGGAGGGATATAAATAACAAAAGCATGGGAAAAGTCTCTGGACAAATCATATGGACGTAGACTTACTGCTAATAGTTCAATGTCTGGGCTGGACAAATGTTCCTACACAGTGTCCAGGATTGCCTCATCTTTTGTTCACATAAATCGCGACCCACGTTTCCTTTCTTCCTGCCGCTATCGCTGCAATTTCTGGCTGCCTGCACTAACCGCCAACTAAAAAGCTATCGAATCTCATAGTTTAGTATATGTTTTTATGCAGCCAAATTTCTGTGAAACACATAAGAGAAGCTTTGCAAAACTTTCACATTTTGGTATGATAGTAGCTTGTCCATCTTATTAATTAATGATCTTATGTTTCCCATTACGATAGAGGGAAGAAACTCATATTAATCATATTAATATCATATCAAAAATCATATTGAACTATGTATTTTCTTTTTTCCGTAGTGTTACGTGCGCGGTATGGATAGCCGCACCATGTGATGTTTTAATGATAAGAGCCCTGGCGCAGGGCATTAGAGGGAGTCAACGAAATATGAGTAGGTGAGAGTGCTTATGATATGGCAATTCCGCAATTTAGCGCACCATGCCGCGAGATCCCACAAGCAACATTCGGGAATTTAAATAAATGTGTTGTGCTTCACTGAATATCCGCCAGATGGCGCATGGAAAGACTTTATCTAAAAGCCAGACCACGTACAACGAAGAATTGGGTATAATTAGTTAGCCTAAAACAATATTGTTTCCAATGCTGAGGCAAAACCGTTGTTTAAAATTCATAATAAAATGTTTCTTATATAGTTTTTATAATGTCTTAACAAGGACAAAACAATGAAAGACATGGCAATGCCTCGGTTTAAATGCTCTTTAAATTAATTTGATTTCCTTATAGTAGGCTATCTGAGTGTTAACTATGCAAATGTCCTGATTCATAAATACAGTGTGCCAACATATCTTCATTAAAACGTAAAAATGTGTCGACATTGAGCACCATCAGAAGACATAAATACATATATATATGGGTGTGCTGTTGGCAAATACTGTAGGAGGGGGCGGGGGTGTAGATGAATGAACAAGACAGAGTGGACATCTCTGTCTTTATTCATTTATTTCCCCAGCAAAACAGAAACAGAGACTTTTCTTTTCCGTTTTTTTTTTCCCTAATAATAATGAATGGAGAAAGCGCAGTCAAAGCACAGGGATTCTGCGTGTTGCCACGTTGTATTCAGCAAGTAGCATATATTTTTGTGTTTGTTGCATTTCTGGCAGAGTATGATTGCAGTTTCATAACAATACAACAATATTGTTTTATTATACTTATCATAAATTTTTGTATTCTTTGTTGTACCTCGTCTTTTTGCACACATGCGTGGGTGCGTTACAATAGTAATAATAATAATAATAATAACTTTCCAGCACTACTACTACTAATAATAATGGAGAAAGCGTCAAAGAAGAATCATCATTGAAAGAGAGAAGAAAATGAGGAATCAATTCATATCAGTATTTACAGTTTGAGTTTGACATGGTTATGAGCTCTGTTGCTTGCTGTCAACGGGCGCCTAAGAGAGATTAACACATTTTCGGCTTCAATAGACACACAATATCTCAGATTGAAACATGACTGCCCCCTACAGGTCATTTTCACAGCTTCCCACAGAGATCCCTTTTATCGAAACGTCCGTTCTTAATGGCCAGATCTGTAAGTCTCCTGGGATAGGAAATACAGGATTAAGCGATATAGACGATGAGTGAGCGAGGGTGAGAGTATTTTAAATTGTTTATCCTCATAATTTAAGGTTGCATTCAAATCTTTTTGAAATATTGACCATCTTAAGTAACAACTCTGTGATTGCTGCTTTATCTAAAGTTATTTTTATTGTTAGTTACCTTTTTTTTCTTTTTTTTAAAATGTTTTTTACTGCTGCATGTTTGTTTTAGGGTGAATTAGTTTTGCTTGAAAAATATTGCGAATGATTCCTTATTTAAATATTTAATTAACAATTTACACTTAAATATTGAACTTGGAAATATTTTAGCTGACAAGCATTTAATAAGCATAATGGAATAATAAGTGGTCATTTAATTTAAAGATGTCTAATTTAAGAAAAAGAAGAAAATAGATGGAATTGAAAAGGAACATTACAGGGGTTGGACAATGGCACTGAAACACTGGCCAATTTAGTGTTGAAGGTTTCATGGCTAAATTTGACCAGTCTGGTGGCCAGTCTTCATTGATTGCACATGCCACCAGTAAGAGCAGAGTGTGAAGGTTTATTTGAAGATTTAGCACAGTAATAAAAAAAAAACGTTTTGATTAAAATATTACAACGCCCACAACGTTATGGGTGACATATCAGAGTTCAAAAGAGGACAAGTTGTTTGTTGCACGTCCCCCTGGCACCTCTGTGACCATTACAGCAAATCTTTGTGTATCAAGAGCCACGATATCCAGGGTAATATCAGCACACCACCAAGAAGGATGAACCACATCCAACAGGAGTAACTTTGAACGCCAGAGGAAGCTGCTGAGAGGGATAGTGTGAACCTGGATTGTACCCAAAAATCCCTAAAGAAGCGTACCACCCAGACTGTTGCATGCCCAGAGTGAAGCATGGGGGTGGATCAGTGATAGTTTGGGCTTCGATATCATGCCATTCCCGAGGTCCAATACTGGTGCTAGATAGGCGCGTCACTCCCAAGGACTACCGAACCATTCTGGAGGACCATGTGCACCCAATGGTTCAAACATTATATCATGAAGGTGGTGCTGTGTATCAGGATGATAATGCATCAATACACACAGCAAGACTGGTGACAGAGTGGTTTGATGAACATGAAAGTAAATTTGAACATTTCTTATGGCCTGCACAGTCACCTGATCTAAATATTATTGAGCCACTTTGGGGTGATTTGGATGAGCGAGTCAGAAAACGTTTTCCTCCACCAGCATCACATAGTGACCTGAACACTAATCTGCAAGAAGAACAGCTCAAAATCTCTCTGGCCACTGTGCAGGACTTTTACTGTGTCTGTCATTCCCAAGACGAATTGAAGCTGTATTGGCTGCAAAAGGAGGAGCCCGACACCATACTAATGAATGAAAGTGGTATACAATTATATAGTTAAATAAGTTAAATAAGAAGAAAGCATATGTATGCATATTATAAATAATAAATATTAATAATAAATATTATACTTGTAATATTTTTCTCATGCCCCCTACTGAGTTGGAGATTAAATGTTGTTGTTGTTGTTTACCTTATGTTAAAAAGAGAAATAACTCATTGCAGCTTGCAGCTTGGTATAGATTTAAACATTGCAGGCAGTGTTTACAATTGGTCAAATTGTAAAAAAAAAAGTCAGGGAGGATGGTGTGGTCAAGTATTATTATTATTATTATTATTATTATTATTATTATTATATGCTTTTGAGGGTGGAGGGGGGCATACAACTAACCATACAAAATGATTGAGAAATATGTAAAATTAAGAACAGTTTTATTAATAAAATGTAAGCTCGAATCAACGTGGAGGATTATAAGAGTTGAATAAAATCTATATTAAATATATTATATTATATTACTAAACATTAGTAATTAATTAATTTAATTTAATAGTATTGTAGTATGACTATGCATCTGTCTCTCTCCTTCTCTCTTCCTCACACACACATGCACACAAATCATTAAATTGAATGACTTCTGTCTTACAGCTGTCTTTAAATATTACACAAGTCGATCATCCAGTATCATACTGTTATTATTGTATAAAAGCACCACCATGTCTCCATCAAAATCCCTTCATGCACATTACTTCACTACCACTATTTTACTTTGTTTTTGCACTACCTAGTATAGTACATATGATGCTCACAGGGCTACCTGCCCTACTTTACAATCTTCCTTATGTACACTATACTGCACATACTCAGGACCCTCCCACCTTATTTATTCAAGCAATATGTTGTGTAACTACTGTGTTATTACTTGTACTGTGTTTTTTATGTTTGTCTGTACTCTGAGAGCTACAAACAGCCGGAACCAAATTCCTTGTGTGTCTCAGCATACATGGCGAATAAAACCCGATTCTGATTCTGATGAATATTGTGACATTTAAAAATGTAGGTGAAGCCACGAAATCTAATGAAAAAACAAAACCTCTTATTTAAATTGAATGAAATTACACAAATAAGGAATCCATCGTTTCATTGCGTCTCTGCTGAGAGGATTTGTGTATATGTATCATAACTTCAGTTCTCTTATTTTTGAAATATGTCAAAAGCTGAGCTTGAACGGTTCTCTTGGCCAGTGCATAAAATGACAAACTTGCGTGAGCTTGTGAGCAGTGCTTTACAATATTAAATTCTAATTGGATAATCGCTGTTATTTATAGTTTTGTAGATGCTCATACATAGAGAGTTTTAATATTTTATTTTAATGACATATTTTACATAATACACAGCATTATTAATCTAAAGGGGGATGGTGGTTTTACAGAGAGGATATTTATTATTTTTTTTAACATGTGGGATGCCATTCCCCTGCATCCCCTCCCAAATCAAGCCCTGGTTAGAGGTAATTGTTTATTGATTTATTTTTTTGTGGAAGATGTTTCCATCTGGCTGCACCCTCCAGGTTACTGTGATGTTCTCCAACAGGACATTTCCCTCCAGTTTCTTCTTGAGCTGAACATCAGAATTATCATTTTATTACTCAATCCTGAAGGAGAATAACATTTTACCCTTAAACCAAATAATAAAACTAGTAACATGGTTAGGCATAACAAGAATTTCAGCAGATGAGTCATAACATGAAAGTTGAAAAAAAAAAGATGTCCTGCAACTCACCTGCTCTAAAATCGATGATTTCACAGCAGGGTTAAACACACTCACATCAGACTTCACCTGCAGTCTCACTATCTGACCCCTTGTTGTGTAAACTTGAAACACAGACACAGTTGTTTTTTATTTAGTAATAGTAAATAGTAGGTAACCTTGTAAATCCTTTGTCTTAACTTTATAAGCTCACATGAATTTGGGTCAGTACTCACGGGTGTGGCAGACAACATAATGTAGGTTGGTGCATAGTTCATCATAATACTTATTATTATAAACCACTGCACAATTCTCAGCATTCGAAGCGTAATCAGGTTGTCCAGGAGCCCATGTGGCATTTAAAGCTATTGTCCCATCTGACCACTTCCATGTGTCTCTGTATAGTCCAAGCCAGGAATCACCCTGGTTAATCTTTATCTGCACTAAAGTGGCATCATCTGAGCTGTTAAGGGAGCTTGCCAAGTCTGTGTAATATGTTCTGCAGTAAGTCTGAGCTCCAGACCAGGTCAATTGAGGACTAGGGATGCCAATGAACTTGTTAGCACCACTAAATTTTGCTGTAGAGTAAAAAACACACACAGCTCTGAAAAAGTGAAACAAACAAATTTTCTCTTTCTCTCTGTACACACACATCTTTACCTCAAATCTGCCTTTATAAACTGCTCACAATTCGTGAATATCCTAGCATTTGTGTGTGGATTTTTTGGTTGGATTCATGAATGCATCTTTTTCAAGGTGTCTCCTATAATTTCTGGCATTTAAATGAACATTTAGAACATTTTAAAATGAACTTTTAAAAGGGGTCAGCTTTAACAAATTTTAAAAAAAATGGAAAGAAGTTTATATTTGAGGAAGGGTCAGTAACTATCAATGTGTCAAGAGGAAAATGAGAAACGTCTCGGGTTACTTGGCTGTAACCCTGTTCCCTGATAAAGCAAGAACGAGATGCTGCGTGAAAACACTTTGGGAACATCTCTTTGTTCTCTGGTTGTGAAGCCTGTGTATGTCAAAACCGCCGAATACTTTGGCTTATAACCTCTGCCAGGCATGACGTTACCGAATAAGGTGCACCTGCAGGTTATAAATAGGAGTGAACTGGAAACATCCTTAGGTCAATTTTGTCTGAAGGACACCCAGGCACGCCAGCAGTGCGGCACTGAAACGCAGCATCTCGTTCCCGCTTTATCAAGGAACGGGGTTACAGCCAAGTAACCCGAGACGTTCCCTTTCAAAAGCTACACTCAATGCTGTGTGAAAATGCTATGGGAACGAGAATACCGCCACACTGCAAGTGTCTGGAACCCCAGGTTATGTAGCTCCGCAAGAATGGAACCTTGGGAAGATAGTTAGGGTGAGGATGCAGAATAGCTTTGACTAGCCCAGGGGCAAAGTCTAGGCAGGATGGGTAGACTGACAGAGCCTGCAGATCCTCAATCATCTTCAAAGAAGTAATCGCCATGAGAAAAAACCATCTTAAGAGACAGAAACCTGACAGGTGCTGACTCCAGGGGTTCAAAAGAGGTGTCAGCCAGGCCTTCGAGTACAATAGCTAAGTCCCATGATGGGACCATCGCTCTAGTGGGCGGCCTCAACCGTTTAAGCTCCACAAATAAAATGGGCAACTAAATGGTGCTTTTCCACACAAACCCCATCGGTCAGAGCATGCCGAAATAGCGGCTATTTATGTTCTGAGAGTACTAGGGCATAAGGCAGTGGACAACTTTTGGTTCAATCTGGCAGTGGACTGGGTCTTCATGTCTTACCATGCACCAACTTTCAAATACACTTCATTTGAGGGCATAAGTTCTTCTAGTGAAGGGAGCCCTGGCACTTAAAATGGTTTCAATTACGCTGGCTGGAAGACCAGCATCTCTTAGCTGGTCCCCTTCAGGGGCCAAACGTGAAGGTTCCAGAGCTCGGGCCGGGGATGAAATATTGTCCACTGCGCCTGAGACAGAAGATCCCTCCTCACTGGAATCACCCAGGGTGAGCCGTCGAGGAGATATATTAGATCCAAGAACGACACTCTGGTCGGCCACTGGGGTGCTATCGATAAGAGGCACAAACCCTGTTGACGGACCCTTGCCAGATCTCCTGGGTGGGCCATGGTGTCCAGACCCAGGGGAGCTGGAAGAGTTAGAGTAGTAAAGGTGACATTGTGCTGCCTCTTGCAAGGCGAAGAAGTCCACCTCTGCTATATAAAATCTTTCCGATTTGACTGACTACTTCGGGGTGGAGTTTCCAGTCCCCATTTGTCACAGCTTGTCTGGATAGCAAGTCTGCTCCATTCATGCAATACACGCATACATTCATGTGCCCCGGAATGTAAATCGCTCTGAGGGACAGGAACTTGTCCTGTGCCCAAAGTAGAACCTGGTGCGCTATCTTGTTCAAGCGGCGAAAGCACAGTCCACCCTGGTGATTTATATACGAGACTACCACAGTATTGTCCACCCGCACTAGGACATGGTAGCCTCTCAACTGCTGGAGGTAGTGCTTCAGGGCCAGAAACAGAGCCATCATTTCGAGGCAATTGGTGTGCCATGCAAGAAGATGACCTCTCCAGCTTGTGCTGGACGGCCATCCAAGACAGCACCACAGCCCGTGAGGGAAGCATCTGTCATTAGCATCTTGCGACAGGTGGTCGTTAGCATCTTGCAGCAGGTGAGCTTCTTAACATGGTGAGCAGGGCAGCACCAGCCTGACCCGCTAGCTGAAAAGCTTTCCTCACCAACGAAGATGTTAATCTACACATCTTGGTGGGCAGTGTGGGCTTTTTCAGGGAGGATGAGCTCCCAGGAGAGAGATAGCTCGCAAGCGTCTCTTCAATCTGGGGTATCATCATAGAACAGGGAATGAATAAGGCTTATTCCATGAAAGAGTTAACTCGTCATGGAGGTCGCCAAAAAAAGGGGAGGAACCCTCATTGAGGCCCCTCCCCTGGCCACCCAACAGAAACCTGTCATCTAACTTTGAGCGCTTGGGCTTTTATTTATTTATTTATTTTTGCGGCGAGAGAGGAAACCTATTCGGCTCCTTCACAAAAAGTGCCGGAGCGCGCTTGAGAAGCGAATGCTAAAACTTCCTGATCCGGGGAGCGCGCGAGAGAAAGGAGAAATACCGTCTCCTGCGCGTCTGCCAGATCGGCGCGCTATCGTGGAGATCGCCCCCCCGAAAGAAATCGCACAGAGGCACGCATCTCTCAACCAACTCTTGCCATTATCGGTAAGTAAAGTTTTTCTTTCCTACCGGGACTCAAACACAAAGCGGTCCTGAAGACACTCCTATTTATAACCTGCAGGTGCACCTTATTCTTATTTGTCTTTCCTGGCAGAGTATTCTGAAGTATTCTGCGGTTTTGACATTCACAGGCTTCACAACCGGAGAACAAAGAGATTTTCCCATAGCATTTTCACGCAGCATCGAGTGTAGCTTTTGAAAGGGAACACCTGACCCAACAATACAGACTTCTTCAGTACCACCCCAGTGCCAAATCAATGTAGTAATTTATGCTAAATATATTTATTATTATTATTATTATTATTATTATTATTATTATTATTGTTTCTCTTTCTTTCTCTTTTTCTTAAAATGTCTTAAACAAAAAAAAATATTTATCAGAAACTTTAATGAAAAAGTGACAGAACAGGTAACATTAGTTAATGTTAGAGAAAGTGTATTTACAGAGTTTTTATATTGAAGAAAGAGGTGAATTATTTGTGAATTATGAAAAGAGTTTGACTCAATCAAGCAAAAAAAGCAATGAAACAGAATAACAAAACAGATTGCTGAAATGAATGGAATCGGGCTACAAACTTTCGAACACAAATAAAACTTGGAAAGATAGTGCTGAAATGTCAAATTTGTGACAAATAAATGTTTAGAAAATCACTTTAACAAGCATTTAAGTTGCATTGTTGCAGTACCAAGTGTGGCTTATTTAATATTGAAAAAAAGATTATATGTTCAAATGAGTCCAGATTGACTCTATACCAGAGCATCAGTATGGAAGGAAGTCCATGATGTAATGCACCCATTATGCATAGTGACCACTGTACTCTGGAGCCAGATTTATGATCTGGGTTTGCTCAGGTCTAGGCTCAGCAATGTTATGTGGCAATAGAATTGTCATTTCTTTTATTACATGCAGATTATGTAATACAACACATACAAGGATGAGTGAAGTCGACTTTTTAAATGTCTAAGCCAGGGGTCTCGAACTCAGTTCCTGGAGAGTTTTGTTCCAACCATAATTAAAAGCACCTGATCCAACTAAACAAGTCATTAAGGCTTATTTGAAAACTACATGGTATGTATGTTGGAGCAGGGTTGGAACAAAACTCTGTAGGGCTGCGGCCCTCCAGGAATTGAGTTTGAGAACCCTGGTCTAAGCCATACAACCATCACTAAATTAAACAAACCAAGATATTGACTCACCATTGTAGCATATGAAGGGTCTTAATAAATTACATGGTACAGCACACCACTGATTATTAATAGCTAATACACCACATGACCTTCGTCCACCAATATCACCAGCCTCTAGAGGGTACCAGTTAATATAAGTGACATTCTTTAGTGGGAGGTCATTTAAGGACCAGCGCCAGCTATTAATATCATTCTGCAATCCGACCCAGGCACGTGATGCTGCCAGACCTTTGAGTGTTGCTTCTTTATTAAATCTTAGCCAATCAGTATCACTGAGCATAATTGCCAGGTCAGTGTACATCACCCTGCAGTAATTCTGTGCAACAGGCCATGTCATTGGTGTCATGATCAGCTCATATCTGTGAGGGACTGTTAGCAGGATTGGAAGAGAGATTGGAAGAAGACCTGTTGAAAACATTATTTTTAATAAAACACATAATATAAGTTCTAATATAAAACACGGAAAAATGTATTCTCAGAGAGAATTAGTATAAAACAAAATAGATATAAATAAGATTCTGGCAATAGTATAGCGCTCTAATTTGCAGGATATATCATGTATTTCAGTGTTAGGATCCATTATAGATATGGTACTAATTTTAATTAGTTTACATACAGCATATGTTTTATTAATGTTTTATTGTTTTCATTTTTTATTAATGCAGCCTCAGTAACTACTGCACTATAATGAGCATTTGTATAATTTGTTTCTCCTATTTAAATTAATCATTTGATAAAATACCAGGTTAACTAATTTGGTTTAGCTGCATATTGTGTCATAACATGATTAAAACAATATAGTTGTTTATTACTATAATGGGAAAAAAGTTAACATCCTTTATTTTTATTATTAACTTTTTTAAAAGTTTTATTTATACAGAATTATTTATTATTATTGTATTGATTTGTATTCATTTATATTATTTAGTTGACAGATTAAATCTAATACCAGCATTTATTATATTTGGAATTCTATAGTATATACTAATACATATATACAGTACATTCATTATTTAATATACTGCATAGCAAAAATTATTTATTTAAAATTCTCTCACCAGTGAGACTGAGGAGAAGAATATACAGCTTCATGATAATCTGTGGAATTGCATAATAATAATAATAATAATAATAATAATAATAATAATAATAATGATAATTACATGCAATGAGCATAAATACATACCTACAGGACAAAATAAAATCCAACAGCTGGCACTTCTTCAAAAGCTTAGTTTTTGATCTTTATTGTTTGCACACAAGCCTCTAAAAATCTTATGTTTACTTTACCCCTCTTCTTTCTAGCAAAACAGAGATTACGACATTGTGTGACGCAGACTAATTTACATTTGACTTAAGCTTATCCTTAGCCATTGGACTTGCTATCAAAACAAAACCAAATGCTGCAAATTATTCTCAAATTTCAATACAGAAAGGAAGCAATGAATGAGTTCAGTATGGAATTGCTACACTCAAAAAATGCTGGGTTGTTTCTGCAAACACATTGTTGGGTTGTTCATGCTGGGTCAAAATTCTGCGTTATTTTGGGGACTTTAAACACATTGTTGGGTTGGGTAATGCTGGGTCAAATGAGATGTAGTGGATCGTTTACAAATGAACACCTGGTTGGGTTATTTTGACCCAACAACTGGTTTATTCTTCATTTCTCCAAACGACAGCCTGCAAAATGTTTGAAATATTACTGTTATTGTGTCATAAAGTGTAGTTTTAAGAGTTGTTTATGTGAGAATGTATGTGTGTACAGCTCAAAACATCAACCGGTTATTAAAGATAGCGTCTATTTAAAAAATTGTCTGACCGATTTCGGAGATTTGAGCTCCAGGCAATACGAGTGCTGCGCGCTCATGTAGCCGCTCAACATAGCTTCACCTTGGCAACTTCTGAAAACTACCGCTGGCTGTGACGTCACTGCAGTGGTTAAAACAGCAAATTTATTTCATTTAATATATTTCTGACAGGTAATCTTTGGTATAATACGGTTATGGCATAATAATATCGCGGGTATGAGAAGCATCCTGTACGCTGCGTTCTATTTGCACTATACCCGGAGTCCTCAAACCCTCGAGTGTGCACTTCCAAGTCAACTCCGCACTTTGCGTTTTTGGAATTGAGACACAGCCTGAGGAACTTTCTGTATTCTTCACTTCTGAAGCGGGGTGCATGCTACTTAATGCTGGCAGGATTTTATGGTAAGTTTATATACATTTTTACCTAAATTTTAAATGTTGTAGTTGTGGTAGGAGCTCATTTTCATGTTTATTCGCATTTCCACATTTTTAGTCTCACTTTGATATAGGGGTGAAGGGGGG
>QMIH01000601.1:301798-320892 GCA_003987875.1 Clarias batrachus | reverse complement strand
ACCAATGCAGAATCCCAGCTATTTGTTATCACTCTGAGGATGGGTTCACTGTTGAGTATATTTTTTATAATTTTTTAATTATTTTTTTTTTAATTTCAGAGCTGTATAGAGAGCTACCAAACAAATTTCATTGTATCATTACAGTGACAATAAAGTCTCTTTATCAGTGGCGGCTGGTGCAAAAATTATTTGGGGGGATGCAAACAAAATTTAAATTAAACTTTTAATACTCGCCTGTAAATAGCCATTTATCAGGTGATTGCACATCGTTACTACTAGTATAAAATAAAGTCCTGACTCACATCACATCCAGTCAGCAGCTCCGCTCACCATAAGAAGTGCTGGAAAAGACTCGTTGAGAATGGTCCAATCACATGAGACCAAATATTTAAAAACAATATTGATTTGCTAAGAACAAAAGCGGGAGGGTTCAGGACGCACAGAGCTGCGCCCCAAGGATGATTTGACCAAATCCAATCAGTGCTCAGCCCCAAGTCACATGGTTTTCAAAAATGTCTATGCCTACATAGACACTCGTTTGTCCGGCGCCTCGTACACCAACACAAAAGATACAGTTTAGATTTTTTAAATTGCAAATAAATTTTATTAAGAAATACAGCGGAATAATGTTACTAAATGACTTTATTTCATTATTAAAATAAATAATTATTATGTTAAATAATTACATGTTAAAGTAGCATTCTTCTCTGCCTAACGTTAAGGGGGCGGCGCCACTGCTCTTTATCTTATCTATAGAGGGAAAGATAAGGCCAATAAGTGTGTGATTTCTAAATTTATTTGGGTTCCTCTCAAGATTTCTCCCTATTGCCATCTCAGCAGTTTTTCCATGCCACAATTGCTCTCGGCTTGCTCATCACGGACTATCTAATCTTTTTGATTCATACACATTTTTCACGTTTCCATAATTTTCTTTAAATTTTGTAAAGCTGATTTGTGACAATGACAGTTGTTAAAAATGCTGTACAAATTAAGTTTAATTGAATATTTGTATATTTTTCCATACAATACAAATCAGCCATAACATTAACATCACAACCAAATAATTTTGATTATCATATACCAGTAAACTGGTAAGAGGATCATGGGCACCAAAGGCACACCTACATCTGCAGTGACCAAAGACCAGCCTGTCTAGTCTAATGGACAAGACAATCGAGCATAAACTGCCAAAAAAGTCAAAGATGGCTATGACAGAAATGTATGGAAACACCCAGTGCACCACAGCTTAGCACACACAGGGCCTACAGGCAAAGATCCCAAGGCCACCATCTTGGCCCTCAAATTCCCCAGATCCAAATCTGATCAAGCAACCATGGGACAAGCAAACATCTTACAAACATGCAACCCACAGCACCCAAATCATCCTTTGCCAACATCCTGGTGTTGTTGATTTTACCTTTGAGGAGAGGCAGTATGTTTGTTTTTATTTAAATTTATCTAGTCCATGAGATAGGGGAGATGGAAATCAGTCTCTATCATGTAAATCACAAACTGCTATTCTGTTGCCCAGGATGGCATTGCATATGATAATAAATTTAGAAACTAACCAACTAAATAAATAAATAAAAACATATCTAATATTTTTATGTACAATGTTTTAGTTGTAATAGCTTTGATATTTTACAGATAAATTTTTATATTAGCTATTGGGTTTAACATAGTATAGGGTTTAATTGGTGTAGTACTCTTTAATGTTTTACTGTACTGATCCAAATAAACTGTACTGTTAATTCAATTCAATTCTATTTTATTTTATTAATTTTAATATTATTTTAATAATAGTCACTGTCCCAAAGCAGCTTCACAAAATTAAAAGAAAATTATGGAAAGTGAAGGAGCATGTACAATTGTGTATACATCATAATGATCAGAGTCCCTGATGAGCAAGCCAAGGGTAACAGTTCCAAGGAAAAAAAAACCCTTAAATGTCAATAGGAAGAAACCTTGAGAGGAACCAGACTCAACAGGGACCCATCCAATCTCCTGATGCCTCAGGATGGGTAAAAAAAAAAAAAAAAGAACAGGTGGAAAAGAAGTAGCATAGTTGATGTCCATTATATTAACAGCACTAAATGAGAGTGCATTTAAATGTACTGGAGTATGAGGTTATGGGATAAATAGTGTGCATGCCAGGCTAATTAGATTTTTCTTTAGTCTGCATTTAAACTGGGTGACTGTGTCTGAGTCCCAAACATTATCAGGATGGCTATTTCAAAGCTCAGGAAGTAAATATAAAAGCACTCTATCCCCTTTTGTGGATTTTGATATTCTGGGAACTACCAGAAATCCAGGACTTTAAGCTTTAAGAAAACTTTTAGAAATCCAGAACTTAAGTGATCTTAAGGAGCGTGGTTTGTAATGTGTCAGAAGACCAGCTAGATATAAGGGAGCTAAACCCTTCTCTAAAATTTAGAGCCTTGTACTTAAGTAATGCTAGTTTGTAGTTACAAACAGGTAGCCAGTACAGGGATGATAATATTGGGGTTATATGATCATATGTTCCTGATCTGGTGAGAACCCTGGCGGCTGCATTTTGGACTAACTGTAGCTTATTTATTGAGGATGCAGGACAACCACCTAGCAATGCATTACAGTGGTTCAGTCTGGTGGTCATAAATGCATGAACTAGCTTTTCTGCATCAAATATGAATATAGTGTTCTTAACCTTGGCAATTTCTAAGGTGGGAAAAGGCTGTTGCAATATTGGAAATATGATATTCAAGGGACAAGTTGTTGTCTAATATTACACCCAGGTCTTTCACTGTCAAGCTGGTAGTAACAGTACATCGTTCTAAATGCAAGCTGAAATGTGAGAACATTTGAGTACTGGTTTTCAGACAAATAAGTAATACTTCTGTCGTATCTTAATTTAACAAGAGAAAGTTATCGGCCATCATATCTTTTATATCATGGACACACTTAAATAATCTAGACTCAGTTAATCTAGACTTGGATATGTCATATGGATTTGATGAGACATATACCTACAGTAGATATACTCAGCATAGCAGTGGAAAATAATCCCATGTCTTTAATGATGTTACTCAAGGGAAGCATGCATATGAAGAACAGCAGAAATCAAAAAACTGACTCTGGTATTGAAAAAAATGTATTGATTGGACAGCTGGGATATAAACCATTTTAACGCTGTCTCTGAATATCTTTGTGAAAGCAATGTACCATCTATGTTTGTAAGCAATCTACTGAATTATTTTGATCTATAAGATCAAGTAAGATGAGTATTGAGATGAGGCTTTGGTCTGAAGCTAAGTACAAGTCATTTGTGATTTTAACTAGTGCAATTTCTGTAATATCATGGGGTCTGAAACCTGACTGAAATTCTTCAAAGATATTGTTTTCCTGTAAAAAAAAAAAAGGGAGGGGGGGCATATTTAAGCTGACACCACCTTTTCTAATATTTTTTATATAAACGGAAGGTTTGAAATTGAGGTTCTGTAATTTGTTATTTTCGTATTTTCTAGGGTAGTTTTTTTTAGGAAGAGGCTTATTAACTGCCAACATGAAAGATTTAGGAACGTGACCTAAATATAGTCAAATTATAATGTTTAGAATCAGCTCTCCAGCTCTATGTATCACTTCTTTTAGTAATCTAATAAGAACTGGATCTAACAAACACATTGCTCATTTAGCTGTGGTGATAAGTTTGTACAGCTCTTCCTGTCCTATGTCAGCCTAAAACTAGATGACAAGATGCTGTAAATTTGGTAAATCCAGAAATGGAAGTCCTGAGGTGTTATTTGCCTTGTCTACATGAAAGTTAAAATCTCCTACAATCAACTCTTTGTCAGTGTTAATTAATGAATCTGAAAGTAGATGTCCAGACTCTTTAAGAAAATTAAAATATGGACAGAGGGAGGGGGGGTCTATACACAATGCCCAGAGCAAGAAATAGCAGGGAATTATTATGTATGTCAGTGAGTGCAACATTCATGGCGTAACATTTGTAATTTAACATTAGTGTAATGGTAAGCCGATTGTTATAGATAGTTGCAACACCAACTCAACGAGCAGTTTGACGGGGTTCATGCTTATAAAGTATCCTGATGGTGTAGACTCATTCAGATAAATATATATTAATTTGGTTTAAGTCAGGTTTCGGTAAGGCAGAGTGCGTCAGGACAACAATCTGCCAATTTCATTAACAATAAGTGCTTTAGGCGCAAGAGATCTACAGTGGAACCTCGGATTGCGAGTAATGTGGTTTACGAGTGTTCTGCAAACTGAGCAAAGATTTTTAATAAATTTTTAATCGGAAACCGAGCAAGTATTAGCTTACCAGCGCCGAGTATCATGTCTCATGCATGCGACTCTTATTTTGACACCAAGCGGCAAGTGATCACAACTGAGCCAATGATTTTGTGTCTCTTGTGCTGCGGGAATTATGGGTAATCGTCTCCCCTGCTGCGTCTTAGTGCATGTCTCTTACTGTTATAATCAACATCTTCGTCTCCCTTCTGTGTGTGCCGCACGTAATTTGACACTGTGCCCCCCCCCACACACACACACTTTACTCATGTGTACTTTGTGCGCGTGCGTAATTTGACACCAACACACACACACACACACACACTCTCTCTCTCTCTCTCTCTCTCTCTCTCTCTCACACACACACACACACACACACACACACACTCTCTCTCTCTCTCTCTCTCCCCAGCAGCACGTGTTTATTTACACAAAATTCATCTCTTTCGCAATTATTTCAAAGGTAAGGTGCTGGTTCATTTGTTATTTTATTATTTTACTCATATCTGTCTGGATTTATTTTTACTTTTTTTTTAATGTTAAGTGCAGGTTAATTAGTTTTATTTTTACTTGATATATTGTATTAATTATTTTTATGTATTTATTGTTTTGGGCCGTAGAACGAATAATTTGAGTTTTCATTTTTTCTTATGGGAAAATTCTATTTGGTTTACGAGTGTTTTTGAAATATGAGCCCACTTCCGGAACTAAAACCAAGGTTCCACTGTAATGTTGAGAAGAAGATTTTGGTTACTTATTTGACCTTTGTTTGGTTTTCTGGTTATTAGATTATTTGAGAGCTTTTAACAAATTTATTCTTTGTTCTCACTATTCAGGGAACAAGAATAGTTGTTTCTATATGACAAGCTATGTGTGCACTTGTATCAGTGTGGTGAGTTGTAACATGGCTACTTTAAGTGAAATTTGAGGTATGACATACCGCCAGTCAGATGGTGCGTAGTGTCCTGGAAATTTTGTTTGACTGGACTGCTGCTCCAACTCTAAGGTGCACGCAATCAGTTTGGTTGAGCCTAATACACTCCCAGTTATCAACAAAATGTCATGTGCACTCCAAACACGACCGGCACGAAGACCCGGAAGTTGTACAGTCGTGGTTCAAGAAGCATAAAAGGACACAAGATGGTGCTTTACATTTGCTCAGTCATTGAGTTTGCCCGTGCTATCACCGACACTCTGCTCGTCTAATCGTGAGTACTCACTTTCTTGGGTTTTTGCTTACGATTGGGTGTGTGTAGTTAGAATGCGGGTTTCTTTGTGTCATGCTGAGAGAGTTATAAAAATAACCAGCATGGTTATCCTGCCTCCTCGAGCTACTTACGCGTTTGGGTTTATCATCCATGCTACAGGGCTAAATGCTAGTCTTCTGGTCTTTCTCCGGTTATTTCGTGACAGAATGACTGAGCCATCAGCAGTAAACCCAGCGGATTACGTTCACCTCTGCGATGTGGTTAACCGGCATGTCGGGCTGATTGAGTAGCTGCGCGGTGAAATCGCGACTCTTCGCAGTAGCGTCCAAGTTGTCGCGGCCTTGCGCCGCGAGGTGGCTGAGCTACGGCGTGAGATCATGGTTCTCTGTGAGGCAGCCGCTCAGCTGGCAGTCGCCATGCGCACCCCTTCTTCTGATGTTTTCCTGGCACTACCGGATAAATGGGATGGCACGGATGGGAAGTGCAGTGTTTTTCTAACCGCGCTGGATCTCGTGTTTTAATTTAATTTATCAAATACTCCACAGACCAGCTACGCATTGCTTTTCTCATCTCATTGCTGTCCAGGCAGGCAGCGGAGTGGCCACTTCGGTTCTTCGTTCAGATTCAGAAATGCGCAGACCCGGTGAGAAATGAGAGTAGCTCCCTGACTGATGATTCCCGCCTCACGGTAAAAGTACACCTCCAGTTTGGCAACAAACGGGTCGTTCATCGGCTCTGGTGCCGCAGGTAACTTTATTGTCTCTTCGTACGCCAAAAGACTGGGAGTAAAGATCGAGGCGTTATCTCAGCCCATAACTATTACATCAGTCGACGATCGGCCTCTCTCCTCCAGCACCATCACCTTTCAAACCCAGCCCATCACCCTCATCATGAACCAGCTTCAGGAACAAATTCAGTTTTACACCACCTCCATTCCATCACCACCCATCATCCTTGGACACCCTTGGCTGCTACATCATGACCCACTCATATCATGGACCCAAAACTGGATTCTACAGTGGGGGCTGACTTGCACCAAACTCTGCCTACGGGTCGAGGCTGGGACGTGCTCTAGGGAGCCCGATAGACTACTAGCTGAAGTTTACTTGTTCTACTCCTGAATCATCAACGAACACATCCAGCACATCAGAGCGGTCCTAAAGAGATTGTTCACCCACCAGCTGTACTGTAAGTTGGAGAAGTGTGACTTTCACGAGCGCTCCACCACGTTCCTGGGTTTTGTCATCTTGCCCCAGGGTGTGGCCATGGACCCRCAGAAACTGGAGGTTGTGAGTCATTGGCCCCTACCCAAGACTCTTAAACAACTCCAGCGATTTCTCAGGTTTGCCAACTTATCCAGGACTACATTACAGTTGCAGCTCCATTAACCACTCTGACTCATCCATCATCTCACCCCTTCAACCTTACCTCAGCTGCCATCTCCACCTACCACAAACTCTGTTGCTGCTTCACCACTGCTCCTATCCTCCTTCACCCGGAACCTGACAAACCATTCATTGTGGAGGTGGACACTTCGGATGTGGGCGCCGGGGCCGTTCTCTCCCAGCATCCCTGCAGTCCAAGAACACCAAGGCCCAGGGTCCAAGAACACCAAGGCCGATGCTCTCTCATGACAACACGCACCTGTTCTACAGCCTACCAAAATTCTCGCAACAATCAGTTGGGACTTAGAAACGAGGGTTCGCCAGGTGCAGACTCTACGCACCCGACGCAATCAGGACTGATGTCCTCCAGTGGGCACACTCCTCTCCCCTTACTGGACACCCCGGGAGGCGATGCACCTTGCTGTTCATTCAACGTGCCTTCTGGTGGCCCAACATGAGGAAGGACATTGACGAGTTCATCCAGGCATGCCTAGTGTGTGCCAGGTCCAAGGTCAACAACCGGCCATCACCAGGTGAACTTCAGCCGCTCCCGGTTCCTTTCCGGCCCTGCACACAGATTGCCGTCGATTTCATCATGGGCCTGCCAGTTTCCGAGGGAAAAGACACCATCCTTACCATCGTCGACCGGTTCTCCAAAGCTGTGCACCTGGTGGACCTCTCTAGACTCCCGTCAGCTAAAAGGACAGCCGAGCTGATATTAGAGCACGTAGTCTGCCTGCATGGGCTCCCAAAGGACATCGTCTCGGACAGGGGGCCCCAGTTCATGTCCCGGTTCTGGAAGGCCTTCTGCCGTCTGATCAGTTCCACTGCAGTCTGTCCTCTGGCTACCACAGTCAGACGGAGCGGAGCCGACCAACCAACAATTGGAGTGCTACCTGAGATGCTTTATTGATGATCGCCAGTGCTCCTGGGCCCGCTACCTCATTTGGGCTGAACTGTTCCATAACCTCCACACGTCCTCCACCACCAACCTAAGCCCATTTGAGGTATGCTACGATTTCCAGCCTCCGATGTTCGACCATCAAGAACCGGAGGTTGAAGTACCGTCGGCCCAACAGTTGGTTCGCCGGTGTCGACGGCTCTGGAAACAAGTAAACGACACCATTCGACACACCGACACCCGCTACACTCTTCAACATCGCCATCGACACCTACCGGGACGATTGTACCACGTAGGTGACAAGGTATGGCTATCAACAAAGAACATACACCTGCAAACAGAATCACGAAAGCTATCACCAAGATTCATTGGACCCTACCGCATCACCCTTCGGATCAACCCTGTCACCTACCGGCTCCATAAATTTTACCTCTGTACTGTATTTTACACAAAATAAATGCTATTACTTGTCCCTAGTGAAAAAGCCAGTAAGCCTTTTTTTTAATTCCATTACAAAATTATTTTTGAAGATTATAAGGAACTTTACAATATACAAAACAAAATATTAGGTTTACAGGACCATGAGCCCCTTCCTCCTCCTCCAGCTTCAGTTTCACATTTGACAACAGTGCCTTATCATGACACTGGCATGCACTGTATAAACATCTAATTGGACATAATCCAACTGTATCTATGTCTGTGGTCCCATAAAGTTGTAATACTAACATTCTCACTTACTCTTTAGCCCTTATGCTGTACATGGTGTTAACCATCAGAAACAATGATTTTGTAACTGGTGAGTAAAAATAAATACTCAAAAAAAAAAAAATAGCATCAAGTTTAAAATAAGGAATAACTAAATGAGTAATCCATTTAGTATTAATTAATCAGTAGTGTCACAAGACATTTCACTTCACTGTTGAGTCTTGCTATACTTTAATGTTCAAGATGTTTGAAGAGTTTGGATAATGCGTACTTAAACTATATGAGCCCCTATTTTCACATTTATATTTGTTTGCCTCGGATGACTTAGGGAATAAATCTGGAAAAAAAAACATGTCCGGTAGAATCTTCCTCTTTTAAATATGTTTTACTAGCAAATTAAACACAAATGCTTTTCTCTGATGTCATGTACAGCTTTAAGAGAAGCCCTCACAGTTGTCTTTACAACCAACCCCATATTAAACCTGGAAAAAGAAATAAGCTGTAAAGCCATGAGTTTACATGACAAACTCAAAACAATGTTTATCATTTTATACAAACTCAGAGTTGTGCAAATACGTTCCTCAGTAAAATAAATGTCTAAATAATTCACTAATAACCAAAGTTTTTGCAAACATTTTAAAAACCTGAATAAATTACTTGAATAAATACTATTACTACTACTACTAATAGTACTTTTAATAGTAATAATAATAATAATAATAATATTCACTAAAAGTGATGTTCGTCCATGACAGAATGTGCAAAAAAAGGAACTCCTGTGCAGACACACCTATTATGAAACAAACATGTAGTGAGAGTGTGTTTACTCCAGTTAATATTGCATTGAAATATTTCTACTGCAGTAACACACCAACCTCAACAAGGAAAGAAGGAAAGAAAGGAAGATGAGCTGACTGATTCATTGTCATAGTCTAATGCTTCAGGTTAAAGTGGGAGCAAATAAGTCTATTTAAAAGATGCATATATGTACCACATATGTCATGTGGTATATATGTACCACATTTATATATATATATATATAATGATATATATAATGACAGAGCATTTTAAGTTTATTTTATTGTTACCAGAAAAAAAAAAAATGCACCTAGACTTGTCGACTCCTTTAAACATGCAATTGTCAAGGATTATGAGTAGAATAAAAATCTACATAAACAATAGTAATTAAATAATTAACATGACTAGTGCTGTAGTTTTGTCTGACTAGGCACCAGTCTCTCTCTCTCTCTCTCTCTCTCTCTCTCTCTCTCTCTCTCTATTTCACACACTCACAAAATATAGAATTAAATTCTATACGTCACCTTTGCCCCCAGCTTGCTTATCAGGGACAATATAACAACGACTATTGTTAAAAGCACTATACAAATAAAATGTAATTGAATTAAATAAAAATTGAGGTTGGAGGCCTTGCGCCTTCATCAATGAGAGAGAGAAATTCAGATTGTAAAAATGTGGCAATATTTTAAATATTTACTTTTGAGTGACCCCTTAATCTCTACTTAGAGAATATCATACACAATACTTGCGATATCACTCTGCAATAAAACACAGCTATAAACTGTGATCCTCACTTTAATAGTTATTTTCCCTTAGATTTTTCTTGTGATTTAAATGTGTCTTTGTGGTTCCATGTGACAGTGAGCAACTTTAACAAGGCAAAGTAGTTTTCTTCCAGAATTACTGTAAATTATTTGGATCTGAATCTTGAATCTTGAGTCCAAGATGGGCATAAATGCTGTTCTCAGAGCATCTTATTGTCTATTTATATGTGGAATTTTTACTTTTGTAAAACTGATTTTTGACAATGTACTATGGAAAAAGTGTGCAATAACAGTATAAAATATACTGTATACACAACTGTGTGAAATTTTATCAGGCTGGTCACCATATTCATCCTGCCACTAGAGAGAGACAGAGAGCTGCATTTGCAAAAACCCATCAAGCACCATAACTGCTTCTCATGAAGATCTTCCAAAGAAATTAGTTCATTTAGAGTTACCAGCCACAGAAATTACCTAGTAACGGCCCCATTCCACTGAAGTGAATTTGCTACTGACCTTTCCCAACGTCTCCTGATTTAAACTCATTTCTGAGGTCACTGCAGTAGTTAGTTCAGTTAATTCAAATCAATAAATCGAGTGTTAAGGATTTAATAAAATTTGTAAGGACGTGAAAATGACTCTATAGCGCATTAAAGACATGTTATCGACATAATAAGATTTCAATAAAAAGCCGATAAGTAACTTAATGATGAGTCCGAAATAGCTGATAATAAATAAATAAATAAAGAAATGACCCTTCCCCTATAAGACCTTGCCTCATGTGTGTGGGGACTACATATAATTAACACCCGTAATATTTATCAATTTTATCAGTAAACCGGTAACAGGATCATGGGCACCCAAAGCTCACCCATGACTGTGGGGACCAAAGACCAGCCCATCCTGTCTGATCCCTCAAAATTCTGCATAAATTTTTGAAAAAGCCAAAGCTGGCCACATTAAAAAGGCACCAAAACAATGTAAGTGCATTACAGCACACTGCACACATGTAACAAAAAGGATGCCAAAGCTGCCAACTGCCCAGATCCCAATTTGAGTGAGCACCAATTGATAATCAATATTTAGAAATTCAGGTATGCCAAAATGTATGGTCTTACATTCCTTATCTTGTAGTTCAGCAGACACATTAAAAATTAAGTGTTGAAGTAAATCTTTCAGAGTTTATTTGAGCCCAACTGAACTTATACAGAATATAGAAATTAAATTCAATGATACTGATCATACATATGTACAGAAAGAGGAAAGGAGTTAAAATGAAAGTGATAAAAATACAGTGTTGAATGTGTGTTGAGTGTAAATGAGTGTTGAATTCACACCAGGCAGTGTTTACATAGATACAGTTCGACTCAAATGACCTCTTCAGTGTTATTATTTTTTATGACTGTTCAAGGAACACTCAGTTTTTCCACAGTTTCTGTATTTTCTGGCTGTAGTTTTGATTATTTCCACTAGATGGCAGTTGTGTACTTGAACTCTTGCTTGTTTCAATAACTGTTGATTATTTTAATTAGCATAATTTTACATTTAATTATTTTACAATGTTATTTGTGATTTTTCTATACAGTTATCGTCTGTTTGAATAAGATACAAGAACTTTGGTCATGTTTTATTTTATTCCCATATTGCATTTTGCATGGCACTTTCTGTGGTGGCATAAGTTTTATCACATTCTATTTCTTTTATATGAAAATTTTTTTTTTACCATGGCACACTGATATATTTAATGCTGTGGTCCATGACTTGTAAATGCCCTCTTTGATGTTCCACCCTTAATACACACACTGGCCACTTCATTAGGTCCCACCAAGTAGATGATTAACATATCTAATCGACCAATCACATGACAGAAACTTATTTAATGTATTTAGGCATGTTGTCATGGTCAAACCAAACTGCTGAAGTTCAAAGGGTGCATCAGAATGAAGAACAAAATCCTCACAAATATCCTCCCATTTCTGGATACACTAACTAATCGCAACTAACAGAACAATGACTTTTATTGTGGAATGTTTGTCTGGGTCCAAATACCTTGTTGAAGGTCAGAGAAAAGTGGCCAGGATGGTTCAAGCAGATGGAAAGCCAACAGTAAATCAACATCTAGGTACAACCAAGTTATGCCGAAGAGAATATTTGAACGCACAGAATGTCAAACGTTCAAGCAGTCGGGCTATAGTAGCAGAAGCAGCAGGTGCTGGCCAGGCTACAATTTGCAGGGGCTCAGCTAAATTCAAAATAAATAAAAAGAAAAGCCTTGTAGGATCAGTTTTGATTTCTACTATGGAATTTAAATATTGGCATGAAAAAGAAAAACGCGAAAGCATAGATCCATCCTGTCTGGTGATTTGGTGTCTAGGAAATTTTCCTGGCACAATACGAGCTCCTTATTACCAACTGAGCACAGTTTAAATGCCACAGCCTACCCAGATATTGTTATTGATCAGGTCCATCTCTTTATAAGCACAGGATATCATGCCATGTCACAAAGCTAAAATCATCTCAAACTGGTTTCTTGAATAGCACATTGAGTTTAGTGTACTCAAATGTGCCTCACAGTCATCAGCTGTCTATCCAGTGGAGAACCTTTGAAATGTTCAGATTGAAAAGTGCAATGAGAGATTAGCATCATCGGTGTGCAGCTGACAAATCTCCAGCAACTGCTTTATGTTATGTAAATATGAACCAAATCTCTAATCAATATTTCTAGCACCTTCCAATGCCACAAATAATTGAGGAACCATTGAAGGCAAAAGGTGACCAACCCAGTACTAGAAAGGTTTCCCTAAATAAGTGAACAGCAGAACTGTTAAGTATTAAATAATAGAATCAATTTACAGATGAGCTGGAGAAGAAGGCATGGTAAAACAATGAAATTAAAATTTGATTATTAAATAATTATTCCTGGATCTAGAATTATCTATGAAATATATGATTATAGCTGGAGCTTAAATATTACATTTTATTAAAATGTAAAATTATTTATTGTGCAATCCAGCCGAAGTGAACACAAGATATTTGACATCAAAGTTGGCAGTTTAAGGGGATTTAGTTACAGTTCCCTTTTTTAACTTGTAGAAGATGTTTCCATCTGATTGCACTCTCCAGCTCACTTTTATATTTTTCAGGATGCCATTTACCTCCAGTTTCTGCTGGAGAATTTCGATCTGTAGATCAAAATCATCAGTTTAGTTGGTAAATCCATTATCAGAATAAAGACTCATCACAAAAGCAAAATGTGTGAAATGTGAGAATGAAAGCAATTCACCTGCTCTAAGATAGACGACTGCACAGCAGGATCAAGCACACTTCCATCAGACTTAACCTGCAATTTTATTACATGACTCCTCGTTGGGTAAACTATGAAAAACACACACAGACACAGTATTTTTCTTTGTTTGTTTTATAGCAGTTCATAAAGTGCATATTTACATTTAGTCATTTGGCAGATGCTTTTATCCAGGGCGAATTTTTATCTCTTTATATATCTAAGCAGTTGAGGGTTAAGGGCATTGCTCAACGGCCCAACGGGGACAACCTGGTGGTCGTGGGATTGGGCCAAATGTTTTAACCACTGACATACTCGTGACCCCTGCATATGGAATTTATAGGTTTTATAGTGCATATGGTTAGCCTTTCACAATAGGACGAATTGTGAATCATATCTATCATAATTATTAATCTGAGTAGAAGAGGTAAGTTTAAGTATATGACATACATTTGCTTATTGTGCAGGGACTTGATTGGCCAACGCAAAACATCATTTATTTTCTCTCTAATAAAATGTTTGTATATATCAAGACTTTTGTAGACTTTATGTGATTTCCCTGTATACACTGTTCAAAAACTAATCCAAAGGTGGGAGGTATTGGTAATACAGTGGTGAGCCAAAAACATATAACTGAGACCTTTCTAAACAAACATCCTCCTTTTAGTCTAGTACCTCATAGAAATTGAAATAATTACTCACCGGTTTGACAGAAATGATAATGCGGGTTGGTGCATTGTTCATCATAGAACATGCTTTTATAAACCACTGCACAGTTCTCACTGCCATAATAATTATCAGGTTGTCCAGGATACCATGGGATGTTTAAAGCGTTGGTCCCATCTGACCACTTCCAGATGTCCGGGTCTCTGTTTAGGCCAATCCAGGAATCACTCTGGCTACCCCTTATCTGGTCTAAAATGGCATCATCTGAGCTGTTAAGAGAGCTGGCCAAGTCTGTGTGATACGTTCGGCAGTACGTCCGAGCATCAGGCCAGCTCAGCTGAGGACTAGAAATGGCGATGAACTTGTTAGCGTCACTGAATTTGGCTGTTGAAAAGCAAAAAGAATGAATTAATTAATACGTCTGTGTCTGAAAAATGCTCTACACCCAGATTTATTTTGATTGTGTAAAGCTGCTTTGCGACAGTGACAACTGTTAAAAGCACTATGCAAATCAAATTGAACTGAATATCGGCGCCATTAACTAAATAGTATAAAATGTAAAGCTATGGACTGTACCATCACTTGTTCCACACATCAAATACTGTAGTGGTGTGATATGGTTTATAAATATCCCAATGCTGTTACCGTTAACTATTGTTTATTGTATGTATCTATTGTTTGCTACTCTTATCGATTAACACTACTCCTGGAAAGCCTCTCATCCAATCAGATTACTTTTTTAAAAACTATTAATATAAATATAAAACACTTTGTGTGAGTCATTGGCATTTTAAAACAAGGAAAATGGGGGCATTTTGCATGCTTTTAAATAAACAAAGTTAGGTTTGCTTGGTTTGGTTGGTGGTGGACAACAGAACCTTATCAAAGAAACTTATCAAAAACCCTATTGAACTTCATGTTTTGCCAAAAAATGTGTAAGTTTGAAGGGTCTGAAAGAAGAATAAGAAAGAAAAAGAATGTTGTGTTAATTTACCTATTGTGGTTACAATTTAAAATGTGCAAGTATCAGTGTTTATTTAATTTTCACATGACATAAGTAACACAGTCACATAATAGAATTAGCAAAGCTATAAATTAGATACTGACTCACCATCATAGCATATGAACGGTCTAATCAGATTGCACGGCACATCATACCACTGGTAATATGCAGCTATTATACCGCATGCTTCATTTCCATTGTAATTATCAGGCTGACCAGGATACCAATCGGTAAACGTGACTGTTTTCAGTGGGAGGTTGTTTAAGGACCAGCGCCAGTTATAGACTTCCTTATACAATCCGGCCCAGGCATTTGTTGTCAGACCTTTTCTTGTTGTTACTGTGTTCAATCGTAGCCAATCGGTATCACTAAGCATTGCTGCCAGGTCATTGTACATCACCCTGCAGTATTTCAGTGCATCAGGCCATGTCACTGTTGTCAGGATCAGGTCATATTTGTGAGGGAGAGTTAGCAGGATTGATACAGAAACTGGAAGAAGACCTATTGGAAACATTAGATTTAATAAGACACAGTACATTTACACTGGTAAATATTTGATAGTTTATGAATATTTCTAATGTTCCTGTCCATTGTGCCCAAAAATGTCTTGGTGTGTCGCTGTTTTTTTTTTTTTGTATACAACACATATTTTTAAAGTGATGTTTTAATCATGTTAAACTTAAAAATGCAGTAATTGTAAAAAAATAGTAAAAAAATCATTCTAGTGCCCATTGCAACTGCTAGTAACCTGAGGTATTCAGGTAATGAACATTAGCAAGTTTGGATGCAGAATGAGCGACCAACTGCCTTATCCTCAGTTCTCCAAAACATTATGGATCTATGTGGAACCAGAACTGCAGTAACAGTCTATTTGGGCAGTTTGGACTGTAATTTCTCTGTGTCCTAAGATCACTAAGCAGTTGGTTATCAACAGTGTTCCACCGCTTGTGGCTGCATCAACTACACACACAAATTGCCATAAACTGGTTTTGCTCAATATTTGGTCATGGTCATATTTTGTCATTTTGGTCATGAGCAAAGACGCTCTAGTTATTGATTTTATCACTGATCATAAAACAGAAACCTGACAGCTAAACACTGGCTTCTCTGAGCTAAACTCCACCTAGAAATATAAAATTAACCTCCTTGTCTCTGCCTGATCAATCCTCCTTTGAACTGATAGTTCTTTAACTTCTTATTTACAGTCCTTTTTTTATCCTTTTCTTAGTGCTCTGTTTTATTTATGTTAATGTTACAAATACATTCAGCAGGTATCATAATGTCCTGCTAGACAGCTTTGGTCTCGCTCAACTTTTCTACCCACACCAAGGGGCATACCACCTGCTGTTTACAGTGCATCCACAATGTAACATTGCCACTGTTTACCTAATTCTTTGAGACGCCAAGGTTTTATTATTTGACACCATTCTACTATTGTCTAAATAAAAAACGCACCACGTCATTTTGCAACATAAAAAACAATTGTTGATCCAGAGGTCCTAGCCTTCTGGTCTAGTTTCCTTCCTTATCCTTTTGAATTTGATTGCATCTCTATCAACTACTCATGGATCATCTACCTAGCATGGTACCATCTATTAGTGGTTAGCTTTCTTCCTTACTGACAGCACACATTTCCATGTGGGTGTTATTATTTCTATAAAGTACTTCATTAGAATCCCCCAATTATCAACATATTGCAAAATAATGACATTTTTTGTTATTATAAATGACCTAAAACTTAGACATAATTCAGTACATTATAAGTCTAATAAAATATGTTGCCCTCATTTTATACAATTTTCTTTGATTTTGCGTGTGTGCGTGGACACACACACACACACACACACAGACAAAGAACTACTCAATTACAGTAATGCAAGTAAATGTAATTCATTACTTTTCGCCTCTATTTTATGAATTTTAGGGTTACGTTGAGTGCCATCAAAATAAATATTTGTGAGACTTGACTTGTTATCATGTAAATGATGAGAAGAAAACATTAAATAATAATAATAATAATAATAATAATTATTATTATTATTATTATTATTATTATTATCCACATTTATTTTATTTAATTAATAAAACATTTTAATCCAATTTATTTTAATTTCACTATTTAGTATTTTATGAATAGCAAAATTGAACAGGAAAGAATCTGATTAAATATTCCAGATATTAAAAAGAGAAAGTAATTTATTGAAAGACTCTCACCAGTCAGACACAGGTAAATAACAAGCTTCATGATGAATGAGTAGTCCTGTAGTCATACACGAACTCTAGATAAAGTATAAAATACCAAAATCTAAAACAATTTATTATTTACTAAAAAAAGAAAAACAAATACTGACACATGGAAAGACAGTTGGCTAGTTAAAGAGTCTCAGTTTGCTGTGAAGCAGCTGAATTAGTGCTGTGTTCAAATCATACTGATAAACTAATACTATAAATTAATCAAATAAACCATCTAAACTAATACTATATATTTCAGTATAGTGTAATATCTGATTAAACGTCAACGAACACCATAAAAAACTGCTTCAATAAACCAATAATTTGCTCTTACCGATTATTTTATAAATATTTAATATTAAGGTTCAAATACCTGTGACATGAAAAATCTGAAGGCCAGTGTTTCTTCAGTGTCTCAGTTTTAGATCTTCCCTGCTCGCTCTCTTGTCTCTAAACATCATGTATACTACACCTGTCCTTCTAATCCTGGAAACATTACAGCATGTTTGACGCAGAGTGATTTCCATATTGCTTTTCCTTAGACTGGAGGTTCCATGTTGAAAAGGCATCTTTAACCTCTTTTCCCCCTTTTCTGTGCTAAAATGCAACAAGTTCGCCATGTGAACAATCCCCAATATTTACACGGCTGCTTTATGTGTAGAATCTTCCTAATGTGATTATTTTTAATTGATGAATCTACAAAAGAACTGCAGTGTAATGTAATCCTAACCCAATGGGAAACATGTAGTTTAATATAGTAATTACTACAGTTAACTATAGTATTCCCTATAGTACTTAATTGCATGTTGTAGTAAATTTATATATATATATATATATATATATATATATACACATTTTTTTTTTTACTGATGTAAGGCAACAATGTAGTATTTTTTTCTTATGACAAGAAAAGATGAGAAATGGGTGAGGGGTGGACACTTACACACCTGACCTTCAGAAAAGAGCACTCTGATTATTTGAATACATTTACTTGGCAAATAAAAAGTATCAGAATTTTTTCAGTGTTGGACTAACGCGTAAAACAAGCAACAGCACGTTCAGGTTGGACTGTACTCCTATAAAAACATTGTTCATGGTTTACATAGTAAAAGAAGTAAGACTAGACCTTCAGTTTAAACAAAAAAAAAAAGGCATACAACACTGGTGTGCATAAATTAACATTAGGCTAAATCTATCTCAGTGTACAACTGTATCAAAATCAACGTTCTTTTTAAAACAACTATATGAGACGCTTTAAAATGGCATTACATAAATTAATACATATTATTGTACAAGGCCAAATGCACGTGATCTCAATAAAGGAGTGACAGTGTGGGATAGATCTAACATTTCTGCTGCTATAATCATCATAATGTCTGGAATGCAGTCGAACAAATAATCAGTGTCTCTTTTGAAAGTTACTAGCATCCAGCAGTCAGAATGTAAATCATTACGACTGAAGTCTGCACTTCTTTAGCTTTATATTAGGACAAGATTCATGTGATGTGATAATGCATTGTTATGGTTATATATAAAATGTGTTTACTGAGTTAATGACAGCAGACTATAATAAGTCTCATTTTAAAATTTGTAAAAAATAGTGGAGTAAGTGTACGTAAAAAAACGGAGTGTGGCTCTACAAACATTTGTAGATGCAAAGAAATAGTGGGAGTAGCTCATGTGTATTGTATATAAGCTGCATCACTGGTGTTCACCTTGCGATTTGGGGGCCAGTCTCACGAGATTATAATACAAAACGAAAAACACCAAACCTGTGTTTTTTTAATGCTTTACATTATTATTATTATTATTATTATTATTATTATTATTATATTTTTCTGGTTGAGAAAGGATAATTCTGT
>QMIH01000601.1:272739-301777 GCA_003987875.1 Clarias batrachus | reverse complement strand
TTTATATTTTTCTTAAAATACAGAAAAAAAATGTAACAATGACAGCAATAATTGTGTATATTTGTTATAATAGCAGTAAGAAAATGTAAGAGCAGGACATTAGAATAAGGCTATACCAACCACACACACACACACACACACACACACACACACACACACACACACACGTTGCAAGGGTTGCAAGAAAAAGTATGTAAACCCTTTGGGATTACGTGGAGTTTTGCATGAATTAGTCATAAAATGTGTGCTCACAACAATAGAAAAACACAGTCTGCTTAAAATAATACTAAACAAACATTATATGTTTTCATGTTTTTATTGAACATAACATGTAAACATACTCAGTGCAGGGTGGAAAAAGTAAGTGAACCTTTGGACTTAAGAACTGGTTGACCAGTTGCAGATCAGACCTGCACAACGAGCTGGAGTCATTTTGGACCACTCCTCTTCACAAAACTGTTTCAGTGTAGCAATATTCCTCGGAGGTCTGGTGTGAATTGCTCTCTTAAGGTCATGCCACGGCATTTTAATCGGGTGGAGGTCAGAATGTCTTGATAAACTCTGGGATTCAGTTTACATCAATGACAACAATCCGTCCAAGCCCAAAGGCAGCAAAGCAGCCCAAAACCGTGATGCTCCCTCTGTCATGTTTTACAGTGAAGATGAGCTTTTGATGTTGGTGCGCTGTGCCTTTTTTTCTCCACACATAGTGTTGTGAGTTTTTTCCAAACAACTCGATGTTGGTTTCATTCCACATAATATGTTGTCTGTGTTGCTGTGGAACATCCATGGGCTCTTTTGCAAACTTCAAACATGCTGCAATATTTTTTTGGACAGCAATGGCTTCCTCTGTGGTGTCCTTCCATGTACTCCATTCTTGTTTAATGATTTCCTTAATGTAGATGTGTCAACAAATATGGTAGCATGTGTCAGATTTCTCGAAGTCTTTAGCTGACACTCTAGGATTCTTCTTTACCTCATTAAGCATTCTGCACTGTGCTCCTGCAGTCGTCTTTACAGGACGACCTTGAGGTTAGGAACAAAAAACACATTATAACTTCAATGCAATTAGCAAATACAGTCACACTACAGAATGCTACAGAATAAACCGCAGTTCATTCATAATACTGCCAATAGAAATGACCAGCAAAATACAAAGGTATACAGCTATTTTTAGGTATTATGATGTTATGAGTATAATATTGTGTTTGTAATAGAATAGTATAACACTGATGTTTGTTAATCCTTCTAGCTGTGTTGCTGGCTTAAATAACACTGGAAATGATTTTACACAGGTTCATGCAATGTTGTCTGTAGCCTGCTACAAAAACATTACTGCCTAACTAGCAAATTTCTGATTTCGATAACCTTTACTGAAACATAAAAGATTTTTTTCTTTTGTGATTGTATTGAAGTCCTGACCCCAGTCAGAGAAATGTCAAATAGTTTAAGTGTTTTTTTTTTTTTTGTCTTTTTATGTTCTTTTTTGCTTAGATGTCTTTGCCATTTTTAGAATCTTGTAATTTATTGTAGCCATGCATTCAAAAAAAATGCTGAGTTGTTTCTGTAAACACATTGTTGGGTTGCTCATGCTGGGTCAAAATTCTGGGTTATTTCGAGGACTTTAAACACATTGTTGGGTTGGGTAATGCTGGGTCAAATGAACACCTGGTTGGGTTATTTTGACCCAACAACTGGTTTATTCTTTATTTCTCCAAACGGCAGCCTGCAAAGTGTTTGAAATATTACTGTTATTGTGCCACAAAGTGTAGTTTTAAGCGTTGTTGAAGCGAGAATGTATGTGTGTACAGCTCAAAACATCAATTGGTTATTAAAGATAGCGTCTATTTAAAAATTTGCTTCAATGATTTCGGAGATTTGAGCTCCAGCCAATCCAAATGTGCTTTGTGCTCATGTAGCCGCTCAATGCTGCTTCGCCTTGGAGAGAACTTCTGAAAACTACCACTGGCTGTGGCGCCTCTGCATTGGTTAAAACATCAAATTTATTTCATTTTATGTATTTTTAACAGGTAATCTTTGGTATAATACGGTTATGGTATAATAATATCGCGGCTGTGAGAAGCATCCTGTACGCTGCGTTCTATTTGCACTATACCCGGAGTCCTCAAACCCTTGAGTGTGCACTTCCAAGTCAACTCCGCTCTTTGCGTTTTTGGAATTGAGACACGGCCTGAGGAACTTTCTGGATTCTTCACTTCTGAGGCGAGCAGCACGAGGCCACTTAATGCTGGCAGGATTTTATGGTAAGTTTATATAAATTTTTACCTAAATTTTAAATGTTGTAGTTGTGGTAGAAGCTCATTTCCACATTTATTCACTTTTCCACCTTTTTAGTTGCACTTTGATATGGGGGTGTGGGGAGTTCATGTTTTAATATTCTGTCCCAACAGTCGGCTATAGTGTATTTTATGATAAAAGTGCATTTGTAGCACACACAAATAAAAAACCCTAAATTTACTAAATGTAATCTTAAATGTAATGTTAGGTAAATTACTAGTAATCTTCGCTAACGCTGTGTGTGTGGAAAGTCTTTTGGAATATTTTACAATATTTAATAGGTGTCAGAAGAAGCTATTGGGATATGTTTAATGACAGTCTTAATATGTCTTCTGTTTCTGGCTGTTAAAAATGGTTGTGTTATCCAAGACGAGAGACTGAAAGCGAACTTGGGAACATGAACACAAGAGGGGGGAAAAACATGAGAAAATCGAGGTATTTAACACACAATAATCCAGCAGTTTAAGCCAGACACAGTGTGTTCTTAGAGTAATCACTTGGAAAATGAGAAACCAGTGTGCAGACGAGGTGGAAAAGCGGGCTTGGGAAATACATATGATGGGATAGGGAAACATGAGCATGTGAGGATTAGTGACTGCGTGGGGGAAAAAAACAGCAGACAGGGCTGAAATCACGACATTTTGTATGAATTTAAATCCTGTTATGTTTGCAGTGTTAGTCAGTCTAGTCTAGTCAACCCAGTCTAGTCTTGTGTCATACCGCAAAATAATAGTTTGGGTTCTATTTTAAACTAAATGGAAATGGTGGTATATGGCAGAAAGAACTAGATCCAGTCGTTAGCTGATGAAATAATGACATTTGTATTGCTTTACAAAAATATACACAAACAAAAATATGCACACAACCAAGATCAGCTTCCGGGTGGACCCAGGCCAAAATAATAAATAAATGGGTATCTGTGTTTTAGTAATTAGCTAACCTACCAAACAAAAATACAAAACAAAATTAATTTTTTTTTAATTGACCAAAAGTCACCATTTTCATGAGTCAAACACCAGATTACACAATCCAATATCAAAAGTCACGATCACAAAACCTCCACACAACCAACCTCAGCTACACGCCTCCCATGTTCCCGCCTCTTTATTCGATTTTTAAATGGTCTGCTTGTTGGTGACGTCACTTGCAGGGTGGAAAAGACCACGCGGAAGGTCAGGTAGATGCCGGTGTAGGCGAGTCAGAAAATCTGCAGTGAATCCAGCGCTGCGACACAACGAGCACCATCATGAACTGCCGTGATCTCTCCTTTTTTCAGACGCCGTCATGTCTTCTTCCTCATGTGCTCATCTTTTCCTCCTGGCAGTCATGCCATTTCACATGCCCCACCTCTTTACACACCGGCATCTTATTCACACCCCCTTAGGTGCTGTAAAACTGCTATTGGGTCCCTTTTCTCTAACCCTTTTCATCTCTGCCTCTGTCTGACAAGTTAAGGTCGAGCTGCATGCTGGTTAAAACTGCTTCTGTTTTTTTTTTTTCTTTAATGTTTTGGTAGCCTACCATACCTGCTTCTGCATTAGCACTGCTTCCAGATTCCAGAGTAGATTGCAAACTGTCTAATTTTTTATTTACCTATTAACTGGTCACAGTAGGAGGGGAAAAATAAAAGGTGCTATTTTTAAGTCCTGAGCTCAAATTCAAATTAATATTTTATTTTTCACATACATGACCATAAACAGTATGTTATGTAGACATTAGCTGAGCTGCAGATGTGACTGCTAGATATGTGTAGTCTTGTAAGGAGCTGGTAGTTATAAGTTCTGATTAAGGGCATGGCGACACTATGAAATGTGCACAATACCGTGTAGAAATCAGTGTGAACTTTTGAACTATGATTTAACATGAATATCGTCAGCCTTTGTTTAACCTTAGGAAAAGGATGTTGTTGATGTTGCTGTATGGGGCCTCTAGATGGAGACAGAAAGCAACCTAATTAGTTTAAACAGACAAAAAAAATACAGATATGCAAAAAACAACACAAACAAAAATACAGATCCCTTCCCCGACTCCCTAAACCAAAAACAGTGAATAAATTCCCTCTTCCCAAAGTAAATGGCAGCCACGCCCCTACTACTGGTGAGTGCACAAACATACAGTAAAATTATCTACAAATATATACAAAAACCAACCAAACCAAAGGGGCAAAGCAATAATCAAAGGCAATGGAGGCAAAAAGTCACAACCAAATATCAAAACGCCAAAATCACAATCTCTTTCCTCTGTCCAGCGTCTCTCTCTGGTTTTTATCTGGTGGCGCTGGTTGATGATGTCACTCTCAGGGCGGAAGCGACCGTGTGGAAGGTCAGGTAGATGCCGATGTGGGGACAGTCAGAAAACCTGGAGTGGAGTCTGGAGCAGTGCGGCACCAGAACACGCGCGCAGGCGCAACGAAACATTTATACAAAGCAGAATATTTTCATTCATTTGTTTTACTCCGTAGAGAATATAATTTTAAATGTAGCAAATTACAATACTTCAAACAAAACATACTTAAGTAAAAGTAAAATTACAGATTTTAAAAGCTACTTTAAAAAGTAAAAGTACACAAAAAACTACTCAATTACAGTAACGCAAGTAAATGTCATTTGTTACTTTCCACCTCTGGTCACTGCTAATTTTAATTTGACACTGGAATTAATTAAAGGGATGTTGGCACATTCCCTTAATGCCAATATCCAGTCATAACACTTGTTTCAGTTTGTTTTGAAGTGAGGGGGGTAGTATGATGATGATGGTTTCCATTTGATTCCCAAATTAACTGGAGTGCTACAGCTGGTACGTGCTGGTAATGTCACAGAGCCCTCTCAGGATCACGAATACCATAGAGAAGGTTTGGCATAATGGTCAGAATTCAAAGCACAAGTAGAAAAATATAGCAGTACTGCCCAAAGCATGAGAAAACAGCACAGAGGATACCAACCCCTACCTCTGCATTTTTTTCCATACCACCAGCGTCCTGTCTAATCAAATCACGGTACATCATTTTGGGCAATACATTCTGTTTGTGGTGGACTACACCATACACTACCCAGAAGTGGTTCCTCTTGCCAAAAAGCCACACTGAACATTTTAAAGGAATTGGGACTCACTGACAAATTGTCTGACCTTTGACTTTCATGTCAAATCTAATGATGGGTGTGTGCCAGCTGTTACAGATAAAGCTGATTTATGCATTTGTATATCATCCACAGACCGACACCCTGGTGAAGTGTTTTATTTAGATGTTTAAACAGATGCTGTGGCATGTAGTAAATGATGAGGGATGGAACTGGGATAAGCAAAAGACATTGCTGGGTTTTCTTGTGCAGAGAGCTAGGGTTAAGGAACCAGGTGAGGTTTTTCTCCAGATGAACACCCAGGAATTTTGTGCTCTTGATCTTCATAGAGGAGCCGTCGATGCTGAGCGTAGAGCTGACTCGACGTTCTTGCTGATGAGACCCCCCACGGTTGTGTGTTTAGCAAACTTCATGGTATGATTGGAGCTGTGTGTTGCTACACAATCATGAGTCAGCAGCGTGAACAGCATTGGACTGAGCACACAGCCTTGGGGTGGCCCCAGTGCTCAGTGTGGTGGTGCTGGAGGTGTAGTTCCCGAGCCGTACTTCCGTCTTTCAGATCCGGTTACAGAGAGAGGTGTTCAGACCCAACTGGCTCAGCTTCCCGGTCAGGTGTTGGGGGATGATTGTATTGAATACTGAACTGAAATCTGTGTACAGCATTCTAACATAAGTGTCCTTGTTGTCAAGGTGTGTCAGTGCCAGGTGGAATATAATGGAGATAGCGTTGTCCGTCCAGTGAGGGGACAGCAAGCCTCCTCACAACGTTCCTCCAGTGCTGACAGAGCTTTTGAAGAATTATTAGAGGTTATAACGCGTGCGGTAGAGCGTTTGCATATCGACTGGCTGCAGCAGCGAGATTCCCCCAAGCGTTCGAGATTGAACGACAGGTTTCTGTCGGGTGGCCGGGGGGAGGAGCCTCAACGTCTCTCACACTCCCCTTCTTTGGTGACCTCCTGTCACGCACGCAGCAGAATGGGGTGAACCCAGGCGCGGATAATGACTGTAACGTGATCCAGGGGGCATGGTCGGGAAGCGTAGCAAGTGTCGAACACTATGTAATCAGTCTGTAAAACGTCAAAACCAAAACGTGAAGCGAGAGCCGTAGTCAAAGGGAAGGCGCGAGATCAAAAACCGGGAAGTCACAGGAGCGAGGAAAACGAAACCAAAACGTGAGACAAAAGCCGTAAATCAAAGGGAGACGTGTGGGTCGAAACCGGAAGATCAGATTGCCGAGCGAACAAACCAAAATCGAGAGGCGAAGATCAGACACGAGAAAAAAACAAAGCGAGGTCGTAAACGTGAAGACAATGAAAGTAAATGCGAGAGAATCAAGGTATAAACACAGGATAATCCAGCGATTTAAGCAGCGTGCAGCACATAGAAGAGGCTATCTCTCTCCTGGGACATCATTCTCCCTGAAAAAGCCTACTATCCCCTCCAAGCTGTGCAGATTAACATCTGCTTTGGTGGGGAAAGCTTTTCAGGCAGCAGGACAGGCTGGCGCTTCACTGCACACCATGGCGGTTTTGCAGGCTTACCAGGCTCACCTGCTGAAGGACCTGAGCACCGGCGGGGTTATTGATGACAGGGCGTTTGCAGAGCTGCGCCGAGCCACAGACCTGTCTCTCCGTGCAACCAAGCAGACGGCCCGTGCTGTGGGCCGTTCTATGGCTGCCATGGTATCCACGAAGAGGCATCTGTGGCAGAACCTCAAGCGCATCAAGGATAAGGATCGTGCTGTCCTCCTTGATGCCCCTGTCTCGCCTTCCGGCATCTTTGGCGACGGATTTCCGTCGCCACTAGGTTTCGGGAGGCGAAGCTATATAAACAGGCCTTTGGGAGGTTCCTTCCCTGCCGTGCTCAAGACCTGGGACCGTCGGCCACCTGGCCCTGGCCAGGTCTGGCCCCTATCAGGCGTGAGGTGCAGAAAGAGAGCGTGACCAGCCGCGCACCCCCTCGTAAAGACTTGGGTGTGGCTCGCCGCTCTTCTAAAAAATCTGCCTCGAAAAGAACGGATCTGAGGAGCTTCCTCTCTTCAAAGAAGAAACCCTGAGGCTCGTGTGCCTGGGGCCGTGGGGGTGTCTCCCCCCAGGGAGGGGCGTCTGGATTTTCGTCACAAAACAGGGCCTCCTCCCTGGCACTCCCAGGAGGCCGGTGTTCAATCCCCGCCACCACTGGTGTTTCGAGGAGCGCCAGTCTCCAACGAAAAGTTGGGTGTTCAGGCATCTCCTGCCACACTTCAGGATACCCAACACCTAACACCCCCCCATCCAGCCAAAGTGTCAAAGCTCATGCCCCTTTCGGAGAAGCTGGCAGCGTGGAAACTACTGCCAGGCGTATCTCCTTGGGTATAAAGGACTGTAGCACCACAGGCTACAGGATTCAGTTTGCACATCGTCCTCCATGTTTCAACGGCGTGGTCTCCACTTCCGTGAAACCGGACCGAGCTGGCCCATGAGTTACAGACTCTGCTGTGCAAAGGGGCCATAGAATATGTTCCCTTCCCAGACAGAGAGTCGGGCTACTACAGTCGGTACTTTTTGTTGCCCAAGAGGGGGGGGGGTGGGTGGCATCTGATCTTGGATCTTCGCGGCTTGAACCGCTATCTCAGGAAATCTAGATTCAAAATGTCAAAATGATTGTTTCTCAAATCCAGCCAGAGGATTGGTTTGTGACAATCGATCTCAAGGACGCATATTTCCAGAAATATTGCCACAGCACAGGAAGTTCCTGAGGTTCTCTTTCGGGGGCCTACCAGGATCGGGTCCTTCCATTTGGCCTAGCTCTGTCACCCCGCACATATACAAAATGCATGGATGTAGCTCTGGCTCCTTTACGACTCCAGGGTATCCGTATTTTGAATTACATAGACGACTGGCTGATTCTGGCCCAGTCTCAGGAGCTARCGCTTCGACATCGGGATGTCGTCCTAGCCCATCTTMATTYTTYAGGATTGAGAYTCAAHRCCACAAAAAGCGTTCTCCTTCCTGTTCAGAGGACAACATATTTTGCTGTCACATGGGATTCGGTCACAATGCGGTCACAGCTGTCTCCTGCTCATGTCGAATTTATTCTCAACACCCTGAAGGAAATCAAGTTAGGCCAGAAGGTCACTGTTCATCACTTTCAGAAGTCTTTAGGCCTCATGGCAGCTGCGTCCACGGTGATACCTTTGGGCCTTCTGCATATGAGAAGCCCCAGAGGCTAATAAGGGTTACGTGCCGGGGGCTTTGTACCCTTTTTATGTGGTTCTGACCCCGGTTTCTGACTTTGGGTCCCACTCTAGGTTCGTCTTGTCGTTGCAAGATGCTAACGACGGACGCTTCCCTCACGGGCTGGGGTGCGGTCCAGCACAAGGCAGCTGGAGAGGTAATCTTCTCGCGTAGCACATCAATTGCCTCGAAATGATGGCTCTGTTTCTGGCCCTGAAACACTTCCTCCAGCAGTTGAGAGGCTACCATGTCCTAGTGCGGGTGGACARCAYTGYGGTAGTCTCGTACATAAATCGCCAGGGTGGACTGCGCTCGTGCCGCTTGAACACGCTAGCACACCAGGTTCTCCTTTGGGCACAGGACAAGTTCCTGTCCCTCAGGGCGATTTACATTCCAGGACATATGAATGTAGGAGCAGACATAGGGGAATGGAAACTCCACCCCGAAGTAGTCAGTCAAATCTGGGAAAGATTTTACGTAGCAGAGGTGGACCTCTTTGCCTCACAAGAGGCAGCACAATGCCCCCTTTACTACTCTCTGACTCCTCCAGCTCCCCTGGTCCCATCATTCTGCCAGGCTTCTGTCTCTTAAGATGGTTTTTCTTATGGCTATTACTTCTTTGAAGAGGATTGGGGATCTGCAGGCTCTGTCAGTCTCCCCATCCTGCCTAGACTTTGCCCCTGGGCTAGTCAAAGCTATTCTGCATTCTCACCCAAACTATCTTCCCAAGGTTCCATTCTCGACCATGCACCCAGTTGTTCTCGAAACCTTCTGGCCTCTGCCTTTTACAGCTCGGGAGCAGGAAAGACTTCACTTACTGTGTCCAGTACGTGTTCTTCGGTTCTATGTCCACCGCACTAGCCAGTGGCGTAAGTCAGAGCAGCTCTTTATTTGCCATGGGGGTCGCAACCGAAGGGCGGCTGCCACTAGACAGACTCTGTCACACTGGATGAGAGATGCTATTGCCCTAGCCTATGAGGCGCGTAGTCACACTTCGCCTCTGGGACACAGGGCTCACTCAACCAGGGGGATTGCCTCATGGATTGCCTTGGCAAGAGGCGTCCTCCTGCAGCAGGTGTGTGATGCGGCGGGCTGGTCCTCTCCACACACRTTTGTTAGATTTTATAGTCTGGATGTCAATGCTACTCCGGGTTCGCGGATCCTTGAGTCAGCATCCCAGAGCTAGGTCTGAGACCTCCTCGGCTTGTGCGCACACGCTAYACAACCTGGGGGTCCAGACACTTGCAGTGCRGCGGCGTTGGTATTCTCGTTCCCATAGCGTTTTCACRCAGCATYGAGTGTAGCTTTTGAAAGGGAACGTCTCGGGTTACTTGGCTGTAACCCTGTTCCCTGATAAAGCGAGAACGAGATGCTGCGTTCCGATGCCGCACTGCTGGCGTGCCTGGACATCCTTCAGACAAAATTTTCCTGAGCATGTTTCCGGTTCACTCCTATTTATAATCTGCAGGTGCACCTTATTCGGTGATGTCATACCTGGCAGAGATTATAAACTGAGGTATTCGGCGGTTTTGACATGCACAGTCTTCAGAACTGGACAACAAAGAGATGTTCCCATAGCGTTTTCACGCAGCATCTCGTTCCCGCTTTATCAGGGAACAGGGTTACAGCCAAATAACCCGAGACGTTTTGTGTGGTCATGTGAATACTTGTGGTTATTGTTACTGTGGCTGATTGGTCAAATGGAGTCATGTGATTATTTCTTTTATGCCTGAATGGTGAAACACAGTCACCTTTCTCAAGGACATATTTCTCACCTTTCTTTATGTCTATACTCTCATAACCTAGAGGAAGGTCAAATGGAAATTAGCTTTCATGATGCCTTCAACAGTGTCTTAATGTTTTCCCTAAAATGGTATAATAAGGCATTTGATTTGGTTATGGAGCTTGGAAAGGCTGAGGGTGTTTGTGAAGATTTGAAACACGGACAACTAGTTAAAGAACAGCATCCTCGTCTAAAGAATTTCAATTACAGGTAGGTTTCAGTGTTGCTTCTCTTTTTGTGTGATGCTATTTGGTTTGGATTTCTTTTTCTTAGTGCCATCCTCAAGTTCCTGTTTTTCTAAAGTAGTTGTATGATGTTTTAGTTTTGTACATCTTGTATAAACTTTTATAGCTTATTATTTTGAAAAGATATTCACTCTTATAGAACTACATCTCTACTTAGGGTTAAGTAATCTATTCTGTTTTAGAAAAACTTGTACAGTTTTGACTGTATGACCATGCAGCAACATCATAGACAGCAAACCAAGCAAATTATGTAATGTAAGAACATAACCAAAGAAAGGTGAACAGCAGGGAAAACCAAAAAGAGGGGAAAAATAATCAAATTACACCAGTTTCAGGATTAGAGTTTTGTCATTCAAATACAAATTAAAAGCTTAATTAATATTCACATGTAACTATAGAATGGGAAAAAAAACTTGCCATGATAGTCCCGGAATTCTGGTCTCGCCAACCAGCATTAATTTTTTTCCGATACAGTATTTCTAAAAGTCTCTTTACACCATGTCATTATGTCTTACTAAGTGTAGATTAATAAGAAATACACTAATTATTTACTGACTGTCACAATGTCAGTCTGTGTGCCCAAATCTATTATCGCCCCTCACTCACTTCATAGGCTCTCTAGGTAGACGGAACCCATTCTGCAGGTTTGCGAAGTGATGGGCCGCCTATTCTGGCCGGCTGGCATTGATTAACATTAATAGGATCTCAGACTTGCTCCCCATTATAAAAGCAAGGTGCAGAGTTTAGTCCGAGGCCTGGGAAGAGCCTAACTAAGTATGCGGTGGAGCCGGAAGTGAGTGGCATGCGAGTGAGGCGATATGACGCAACCCAGGGACTTTAAAGTGGAGACTAGAATTCCGTCCTTTGATCTCCGCGCTAAGGACAGCGTGAGAAAGAACTGTGCGAGCTCCTGCGGCACCTTCACTCCCATGACAAGCCCTCATTCATGTCCCCGCCACCAAAGAGGAAATGGCTGTGAGGAGGACTGCTTTAAGGTTCACTTTGATTGCTTACTTTACATCTCAGGGAGCCTTGTTGTCTGTTCCTTCTGGCTCTCCCTTTTAATTATGCTGTCATACTATAGTTAGTCCTGCCAGAGAGCTAGCTTGCATTCTACACTAAATATACATTCACCTTATATATTGTATAACTATTCTCTCTCTTCTCCTCTCTCTCTCTATCACTCTCTCTATCATGCTCTACCTGTCTCTCTTTCAAGCTATACATGTCACTCCTGAGCTGCCAGTGATCCAGACTCCCTCTGCCCTCTGGATCTGTCTGACTTGTCCTGATGTCCCGCTTCTGGTTGGAAATCTTGTCGCATGGATGCCCCGTGTGGTCTGTTTGGGATGCGTGTGGTGACTGTGGACGGTTCCACCTTTCCACAAAGACAGTCCTGTCCTTGGCTGATGCAGACAGCTGTTCTCTGAGGACTCATGCCTGCAGTTACTTGATAGTTTGGACTGGAGTTTCCTACAATCTACGTGAGCCTCCAATAATGAACTGGAATCCATATTAACTTAAACACATCTCCTGTTATACTGAACATCCAGTCTTACACAGTATGACTACAGATAAATCTCTACTATCTGTTTTCACCCAGTTGAGATTAGGTTCCCCATTGAGTCCGGTTCCTCTCAAGGTTTTCTTATTGCCATCTCAGGGAGTTTTTCCTTGCCACTGTCGCCGGTTGAGCTTTGGTCTTTTTCTTGGTTAGTGATTGAGTGATTTAGTGTGTGTGTAGGAAACAACAGTCCTGAACTAGGCTCAGTGATAAATTCACATCTCATAATGATTCTTTTTAAGAAACTTTTACCTTCCTTAGAGTATCGCTCCAAATTTTGTTTACAGATATCCAAAAGCTCTTCGATAAATAACACCAGAACGAATCTCAGACCACAAAAAACACATAATTTATTAAAAAAATAATAAATCACTCTACACTGCTCTTTTTTATGTAAATCACAAGTGGAACATCTGTTTTTGCCCATACTGGATTTGATGTAACACGTTCACACCTGCACAGCAGTAACTAGGGAAACAGTAGCTATATAAGATAATGTAATCGTTTCTGTGTGTGTGTGCACATATTTGCTTACTCTCCTAACTTCTGACTTGGTATACTGGTAATTTCAAGGTACATTTAAACTAAATTATTGATTGACAGGTGGTGTGGCAGTGACCTACACCTATCTGCAACCTGCCTCTGATCTGCATTTCATGATGGTGACAGCACATTGGCCTGTGGCTCAGAATTACTGCAGGACATGGTACTGTATACTGACCTGGCTACACCTAATTATAACAGTGTTTAACTACAACTAAGTGGAATTGCAGCAAAAAAGGTTCCTGACACACTTGCCTCTCTGGGTTACATTGTACAAAGATTCACATAAAAGTGGTTATAGCTTCAAATCTTGCTTGGAGCTGTAGAGCTCTGCATGCAGCTGCGCTCTACATTTTGCTTAGACCCTAAGGCATACTAGCCTTGTCTCACACTGTAAATTGGGAATTAGTCCAATAACTTGTTCTTAACACAGACATAGTTATCAGCATACGGTGTTGTCAGATAAAACATTGTGCAAAGAAAACAGAGCTACTACTTGATTACCACCATAATATTAAAACCAATAAGTAGCATGACAACTTGTCATAAACAATGTAGTAGGAAAAAGTAGTTGTTTTCATCCTGCATCACTTCTGGGCACTTACACTTGACTAGAGAAGTCTCATTGCTTTGTTCGAGACCAATGAATATGCCCATTTAATTTTTTCGATGACTAGGAGGGTTAGTCGTCTTTTGCTAACTAGAGTTATGTTTTGTATAATTCTCAAAAATAATAATAATAATAATAATAAAAATAGAGACACAATTTGGGATGAGCTGAAATTTTAAAATATCTCAAGTTTTATGTAATCAGGTTAAGATAAAAACCTACTACTGACTACTGTTTTGTGAACTTGTTTTATTTTGAACATCCATAATTCAGTATGTCTGTCTGTGTTTCCAAAGTTCCACCAGTAAAGCAGCAGATAGTGAGGCTGCAGTTTAAGTCTGATGAAAGTGTACTTGATCCATTTTAAATCAGGTAAATAACATAATGTCTTTATATTTTTGGTCACCCTGGACATCTCTCCATTTAGCTAAATTACAACTCTTGAAAAGCTCCTTTTTCAATACAATTGTGGGAAAAATACATGGCTGATCCCATGATCAATATATCAAATTAAGTATTAGCAATAAGAGCTCCTGATTCATGAGGTACCAAACAATGGACTTAATTTGATTTTAATTATTGAAATAATTATTGAAATAATTATTTTAAAAATATTCAAATATTTTTATTTATAATATTTTAATATTAGATCACTATGCCATGTTTGAGAACAATACAGCAACCTAGAAAATGCAACAAGATGGAAACATCTTTTATAAGAAAAACAAGGATGCCCTGTAACATTGAAATGCTCACATTTAACATCACCTTGCAGTTAACATAAAACACTGAATCTTCATAAGACGATAAGATTGGAAATACTGTAAGATCCAAAGATGACCTGTATAGATAGAGGAATGAATGCAGAAGTGTAACTTTCCCAATGAGCATATTTAGCTTTTGCTGCAAGTGGCGGCTCAACACAGTGATGAGGAGAAAGATAAATATATATATATATATATATATATATATATATATGTTTATTTACTGAAACACATAATATACTGTAGTGTATCAGGGTGTTTTAGTAAATATTTACAGATGCATAGAAGAAATAGAATATAATAAAACATGTTAATAATATTCTCATATACTGACTTTAATACTGTTGCTTTTACTACTACTACTAGCTGTATTATTATTATTATTATTATTATTATTATTATTATTATTATTATTGTTGTTGTTGTTGTTATTGTTTTTGCTTTTATTTATTTATGTTAATTATTACTGTTCCAGTCAATAAAATGCTCTAACAAACTTTTCTGGCACTATTTTTTTAGACATTAGAGCAATACTCTCTAGTCATGGCAGGGATAGCTAGGTAGTTAAGGTGCTAGACTGCTGATCAAGAGGTCCCTGGTTTAAACCATGACGCCGCTGAGCTATCACTGTTGAACCCTTGATCAAGGTTCTTCACTCCCAAGTGCCCAAACTGTAAACCCTAATGCTTAAGGTAATTTAACATAGTGAGTACTGTTAACTTAAATAATTACAATTAGTTCAAATGAATAGACTTTGATGTGTTTTTAAAACTTTTTGGTGTTTATGAGTTTGTAGAAATTACACTTTTCAAGTTAGCTGAACAAGTTTGATATTTTAAGCTACAGCTGTCTCCTTAAAGTTCCACCAACTAAAAATCTTTCAGCCTAGCGATTTTGTGTCTGACATCATCAATGCACACATTGAATTGTTTTAATCAAGATGGTGGATTGGTCTGTCTTCACATAATCTTTACAAATCTGGGCTCCCTAAAGTACCAGAGCACTGATGGCTCAGTGCTGGTGTTTTGCCTGCCATGTGAAAGGGCCGGGATCGATTCCCAGCCACTGGATGAAGTGCCTGTCTCAAACCCGGATAAAATGGGAGGGTTGTGTTCAGAATGGCATCTGGTGTAAAAACGTGTGACAAACTGCTGTGGCGACCCATTGCCAGGAGGGGGCGAAATGTTTGCTTTATTAGCAACAACTAAAAAAAAAAATTATAGTATGAGTTCGGCTACTCAGTGATGAAAGTCAAGAATGATTAATATGAAGTGTTGAGCTGGCAATCAAACCCCAGAAATAACTGCCACAGAAACAATAGATATATCTCCAGAATTTTGAGTATCCATCGCCTTATGGCACATGGACAGACCCTATTTATATAGCAATACTGTTCATTTTGATTCTTGATTTGATTTACTTCCTTTTTAAAGGCCATGTGAAAAGGATGCTAAATTATGTTGTAAAACCAGCCTCCTAACCAGAACAAAATTAGTATATTAAAGTGTTGAAATTGCAGAATGAATATTGCACGGTAAAACTATCAAGTTTGAGTAGGCCTGGAGTATGTGAATTTTGAAACATATTCTAGATGTGTGTCGGTATATGCATCTACTGTATGTATGTTTGTATATAGATTACCGCTCAAAGGTTCGGAATCATTTTCTAACTCCATGGCTGTTCCAGAGTTTTATTTCTTTCTACATTGTAAAGCAATGCTGAAGGTACCTAAAATGTGCAATAATCTCCATTGAACAGTTATTGTTGAGATGTCTCTACTACTCGTGATCTGCAAGGTTCTGTTATTTGGTGATTTTGAGGCTGGTAACTCTAAATCAACTTCTTTTGAAGAAGTAAGTTTTGGTCTTAGGAATTCATGATATCCAGTTTCATCATAGTGCTTGATGGATTTTGCAAATGCACTTGACAATACTGTTCTTGGATGAACTATTCCAGATAGGCTGACCTCTGTGACTCCCTCAATTTCAAATTTTATTTGTCACATACATAGTCATATGCAGTACGATATGCAGTAAAATGCTTAAATGACCGCCTGTGATAATAAAGTAAAAAAATAGATATAAAACCTAGCTGTACAAATATGAGGTAGAAAGGATTTCGTACAAATATAGTATATACAAATTTTAGTGGGGAAATGAAGTGGGAATTTAAATAGAAATGTCCAGGGAGGTATGCAAATATTCATGAAAGTGTCTTATTTAAAGTGACTTATGTGCAACAAGCCAAGAAAAGAAATAGAAATATGTAAATGTGTATGATTGTGCGGGTGTGCAGAGCCCATAAGTGTCCATGAATGTCCAGAATGAGTGCAAAGAAACAAATGACCATAAGTGTGAATGTGCAAAATTGTTTAGTCCTGTGTGATGTACTGATTGAGTCTCTCTTTATTGGTCCTTAGGAAGTGCAATCGGTTTCCTGACCACAACAGAGAGAACAGTCCATACAACAGTGGAAAGAGTAAAAAAATGTATTGTATAATGTATAATGTAAAAAAGTAAAAGTACTGTTACTTCAGTGCAGTTCTACTGAAGTACAAGTAAAGTAACCATTATAAAAATCTATTCAAGTAGAAGTAAAAAGTAGCTCATAAAAATTTTTACTCAGAGTAAAAGTTACTTTGAGTAAATTTACCAAGTTACTTTTATTATATATTTTTTTTGACATTGCGAGTGAAATAAGGCATTCTAGTGTGGTTCAAAAAAAGACAAGCCGATACAATTCTCAAACTAGTTGTTTTTAACTGAAGGAACACCTTTGCATAATAAAGCTGTTGTCTTTCTTGTGCTTGAAATTTGAAGAGGTCGCTTAAATACTACCCAGTCTAGGATTGGGCCGGACAGCAAAAGAATGGTTCAGGGTTCTATTATTAACTGTATGGAAATGGTGGTATATGGCAGAAAGACTTAGACCTAGTCATTAGCTGATAAAATAGTGAGGTTTGTATTGCTTTACAAAAATATGCACACACACACACACACACACACACACACATGCTCTGCATCATCAAATGTGTTCTGTAGAGCGACCACCAATTGGTCTGTCCAACAAGTGACCTTCATCTGAACTGGAACTTCCTGTTTGAGCCTTTGTTTGTATTTTGGCATGAGGAATATGGTGGCATGGTCGGAATTCTTAAACGGGGGGGGGGATGGGTGTTGTTTTGTCTCTGGTGGGACAGGTGATGTGCTGATAAAAGTTTTTCACTGCACGTTTTGATTGTTGGGTTGTTTGGTTCTGTGCGAGTGCCTCATGAAGCTTGCATAAGGCATCAAGTCAAGTATCTTTATTTGTACCAAAGGTAAAATTGATTTGCAGTCAAAGAGTGCTCATTCACAAAACATACAGTACAAAACAAACCACACATAATAAAAACAAACAAACAAGCACCATAAACTTTAAACATAATTACACACACACACACACACACACACACACACACACACACACACACACACACACACACACACACAACACAAACAATTCTTCAGTGTCCAATTCTCCCTTGAATATCTATTTATACCTTATTCTAATCGCTGCTGGAATAAAACTACAAGTTTTTTATATCGCTTAGTTCTACAGCTTGACACCAAAAACCTGCGACCGGAAGGAAGAAGACAAAACTCTGCATGCAAGGGATGGGTGATATCACCTAAAATTGAATTTGTTATTCTCCTTAGCTGCCTAGTGTCTTCACAGCCTCCAAACTGACCAATGACCCCCCCAATCAGTCTGCTGGAGCACTTAACTATCTGATTTAGAATATTTTTATTCTTGACAGAAAGATTTCCAAACCATGATGCCAAAGAGAATGATAAAACTGATTCAAGAAAAGCATGATAAAATAAAATCATCATAGATTTATCAATATGAAAATAATTTAACTTCCTCAGACAAAACAGACGCTGATGGCCCTTCTTGCACACGGCTTCGCAGTTTTTGTCAAAAGAAAGTTTGTCATCAATAATTGTGCCAAGATATTTGTATGATTGCACACATTCCCGTGTGTGTGAGTGGCCTTCCTAAAGTTGATTATCATATCTTTCGTCTTCATTATATTTAACTGAAAACAGGATTCCTCACACCACCTGACACAATCTGCAAGTACTGGACTGACAATAACCGAGTCATCTGCATATTTAATGATGGTTCTATTTTCCCATCTACTCTGACACATATTTGTGAAGAGGATGTACAACAAGGTTGAAAGAACACATCCTTGTGGGGAGCCAGTTGAAGAGCAAACTTTGTCTGATAAACATCCATTCACTCGAACACTTTGTGTGCGATTGGTTAAAAAGTTAAGAATCCAGCCCACCAGATTATTGCTAAGATCAAACTGTTCCAGCAGCCTACTGACTAAAATGTGAGGTTGAATTGTATTAAAAGCAGACGAAAAATCAACAGATAAAAGTCTAATGTGAGACCTGTTTTTTTCCAAATGTTTAAAAATAAGATTAAGCAAAGTGACTGTTGCGTCCTCTACTCCCCTATGAGGCCTATAGACAAACTGCATGGGATCAAGTGCATGCTCAATATTCCTCACTATCTCAGATCTCACTAATTTTTCAAATGTTTTCATCACAATTGAAGTTAAAGCTACAGGTCTGAAATCATTAAGAGTTTTAGGGGAGTTAGACTTAGAAAAGGGACTACCACAGCCTCCTTCCAAATCATAGGTACCTGTTGTTCCTGTAAAGATATATTAAAAATATATTCAAATATAGGACTTAATTCCTTTGCACAGATTTTAAGTGTACGACCACATATATTATCTGGTCCTTTACTTTTATTCACTTTTACTGAGAGAAAGGCCTTCTGCACATCTCTTTGTTGTATAATAAAGTGTTGTCCATCTGTGAGCTTACTATTCAATTCCCGAATTTCCTTATTGAAATCTATAACATTAAAACGATTATAAAAGTGGTTAAAAGAATTAGCTAACTCAAAATCAGTGTTATAGCCAGCTAAATGAATTGCCATAACAAAGAGTCATAACAAGAGTCAACCAGACTCTTGTCCCGCCTAGTCGGACAGGACACGTATTGATAAAAATTAGTGTCTTATTCAATGAAACATGATTAAAATCACCAAGCACTAAATTCGGTGCATCAGGTGAGAGCATCTGCAGTCTCTGCACTACAAAAACTACATTGGGACACACAGATGCTACATTTGCCTTCGGGTGAATATACACCACGGTAACAAAAAGTTGCGGAAACTCACGTGGGAGGTAAAAACGCCGTAATGACACTGATAAAAGTTCAACGTCTGGTGTACAAATGCCTTCTCTTACCGTTATAGCGGTGCAGTATCTTTTGTTAACATACAGACATACCCCACGGCCCTGAGATTTCCGTGTTATCTCAGCCTGTCGATCCAATCGGAGCGGTACTCCAAAGGCGTCGATAAATAGTTTGGTGTCCTGGTCATGCTCCGCTAACCATGTCTCCGTGAAGGCCAGGACACAACATTCCTTATAATCCTTCTGAAACTGAACGGTACCCACAAGCTCGTCCATCTTATTCCTTAGGGACCGAACATTTCCCATGATCATTGATGGAAGTGGTATGCGAGTCACCTGCTGTTTTCTCAAGCGTTGCCTGACGCCCCCTCGCTTACCTTGCTTCCTCCCCTTGGCTTTCGGTTTTGTGTCCCACGTTCCATCAGATACTTTCCGTACCTCATTTGGTATATGGATATCTGGCATTGTCTCAATCCTTACACCGCTCAATTGTAGTAGCATGCTCCTGGAGTACTGAATCCGTCCTTGATTAACAGCTCCATGAGTATATTCACCAGTAAGCATCCATAACAGCCAGCAGTATGGCATCCATAACAACGCAAAAAGTAGAATCTCCATTGTAGATCAATTTTTATGAAATATGAAAAATACAATTCCATAAAATAAACAAAAAAGGGAGCGGACTTCAGGCACCAAAAAAATGGTGACTGAACCATATTCAGGCACCCAGCTCTGGGTCAGAGGTGAATCGAATCTTTTTTTTTTTGGATTTTTCCCCGATTTTCTCCCTAATTTAGTCGTGTCCAATTCCTCCCCGTCACTAGGGGGCTCCCACATTAAGGCTACTACTGCCACTCAGCCGGGAGGGCCGAAGACTATCACGTGTTTCCTCCGAACCACGTGACGCCAGCCGACCGCATCTTTTCGAACTGCTCGCTCGCGCACCGTTGGGGGCGGCGTAACACACTCGGAGGACAGCGCTATCCGCTCCCTCCGCTGCGCGAGCTCACAGAATGGCTGTAGAGCCGTGATTAATGCGGGAGCACTATGTATTTCTCATCCCTCCCCTCTGAGAGAGCTCGGCCAATCAGCTCTCTCTAGACCTCCGGCTGCGAGAGGTTACAGCACCACCCGGGATTCGAAATAACGATCTCCGGTTGATAGGGCGAGCGCTTTAACCACTGCGCCACTCGGAGGCCCGTGAATCGAATCTTTAAGGATTCAGGTAATTTTATTATTTATAGCAAACACTTTATCTGCTACCCATCCAGCGTTTAGCACGATTTAGTGTATCCTACCAATTCTGCTTATCATGTGGCCACTAATGATAATACAAAAATCTGGTATTTCTCAATTATGAGCAAGGTAACTTAAGATTTGGGCAAATGTTTAAATTTAAAAATTCATGACCAGGACATCAGTTCTTTATCAAGAAACAAGGAATTATTTGACTAAATTACGATACATACTGTAAAAGTACGCTATTAGACACACACATGTGCACAAAACAGTTCAAAGGATGAAAGTTATTAAAGTTATCTAGTACTGTTCTCTAGACTTGAGAAAGTCACAAGAGCACAGCTTTGTGTTTAAGCTTACTGTTTAGTTATGAAGTGAGCACCAATTTCAGCAAGGTATGAAGCTTTGTTTATTACTTGCGTTGTGGTCTTCTTCGGTGATTCACATTCGGTGTTAGGGAATCACAGCGTTGCTGATTGGTTGGTGCTCTGGTGGTGTGATGGGTAAGCTCTTCGCTGATGCGTTGGTTGCTTGGTTACTGATGGCGGAGCTCTGGCACTTCTTCTAGTCAATTCTTTGTTGTGGAACATCGCTGTTCAAGTTTCTTGAAGATGTTGGAGAGCAGATGAGCAATTTGTTTGCTGGTCAGACGCCGACCGAAAGTCGGCGGTGGACAAGCGACAAAATAGCTTGCTTCAGACGTGTAGTTATTGCTCAGCCGCTGGATGACGTGCCAATGTGCTCAGACTCTGGAGTTTTAACCCTTTGTTGTTGGGCCGTCCCACAGGTGTTTTGGACCAATTGAATGTGGTTGTGGGGTTAGCCCCACCTTACATGGTTCCCCCTTTTTTGCATACGTTTGGCCGGGTTTTTCGGCTGTCACATGGGACCCATCCGGTTGGAAATTTTAATACCTTTTATCAATTAATTTTATACACGCTCTGTTCATGTTGCTGACATTTCGTATACATAAGCGTTTGTTGGATAAGACAAGCTTTCGGTTGATACCACACATGCCATATCTTACACACTCATTTATGCCTTTAAATAGTTAAAAAAAGGTTTATAAATGTTGATTACACATGTTAAGTGATGCAGAATAATCAGACATACATACAAGCATCAAACATGATGTGTGAATATATATGGATATAAGTTTAGCCCTACTGGCACGCTTTAAAGATGGTCTGGAATAGTGTCTCTGCTGTGTGTCTTTGTTCGTGGAAGGGCATGTGGAGACATCCTGGGGTCAATGAGAGCGCCAGTGGTCTGAGTTAGGGGGGTTTCCCCCCACTCAGATGCATAAGACTGTCTCCTTTATTTACCAGATTACCAATTTACACTGCTGGAGTTCGAGGTTAAGTGGACTTTGATAGCTTCAGGTATAGCAGGGCCCCCTTTCCCTGGCTGGGTTAAGTTTCCCGCTTCCTGATGTCAGAGAGGCTGCATTGTCTCAGAGGACTTGTCATGCAGTCTGCTTGAAGCGGCCCTGGAATGTAATCGATTGATGGCCCTTTCCTGGGCTTGTTCATCCCTGCAACTGTTAGTACACAATGAAATGAAAAAATGTTCCTCCAGGACCAAGGTGCTACATGCAACATAAATTTACAACATAAATTAACAGAAAATTAACTAGCTAACTAAGAAGCCTAATTAGCTGGCTAGCTGAGACAAGACAGATTGACATGTCAACATAAATTAACAACATAAATGAACAAAAGACTAACTAGCTAACTTAGAGACCTAAGTAGCTGGCTAGCGGGGACAAGACAGATTGACATTTAAGTTAACAGGAAAATATGTATGATTTTATACAAAAGAGACAACAGAAAGTGCACGTGCAAATGTGCGAACAAGAGCGACAAAGTGACAATGTGACAAACATGACATTACAATACTCTGCGGTTAAGGAGAAACAGTTAACATTAAATAGTAAATGTTCTGTAAGTAGCAGCAAGGATAAATAGTTGTGATAAATATTGTACAAAAGAGCATTTACAGGTTGGTTTGTACAATAGTTTGGTATATGTCAGTGTGTTTGCGCATGTGATGATTAATCAGCTGTCTTGAGGTAGGTGACTTAATCTGAGTGATGTGTGTTTGTGTGTGTTTTATCAGTCTAGTTCATTTTTATTGAGAAGACAGATGGCTTGTGGAAAAAAGCTGTTACACAGTCTGGATGTACAGTATGTGCCCGAATGTTTTGGGACCTTTTTGCAGATGGCAGGATGGAGAAGTGTGTGTGAGTGGTGTGTCTGATCAGCCACACAGTGTGAGGTGTAAATGAGGGAAGAGGGAAGAGAGCCCCAGATGATCTTCTTTGCTGTCCTCACTATCCACTGTAGGGTCTTATGGTCCGGTATGGCACAATTCCTAAACCAGACAGTGATGCAGTTGCTCAGGATGCTCTTGATGGTCCCTCTATAGATGGTGGTCAGGATTCTCAAGAAGGTGATATCAAGAAGAAAATTTGTTGGGTTTTCTTGTGCAGAGAGCTGTTGAGGTTCTTCTCCAGGTGGACACAAAGGAATTTGGTGCTGTCAAAGATCTCCACAGAGGAGCCATTGATACTCTGCAGAGAATGGTTGCTTTGTTTCCTCCTAATGTCAAAAACCATTTCCTTTGTCTTGTCGCCATTCAGAGACAGGTTGTTGTCTCTACACCAGTATGTTAGCCTCTGCACTTCCTCTCTGTATGCTGACTCATTGTTCTTTCTAATGTTACACAACATGGTCGGGTCAACAGCAAACCTGATGATGTGATTCAAACTGTGTGTCTCTACACTGTTGTGAGTCAGCAGTGTGAACAGCAGAGGACTGAGTACACATCCTTGGGGGGCCCCAGTACTCAGTATGGTGGTGCTGGAGGTGCAGTTCCCAATCTGTAATACTGGGGCCTTCCGATCAGACAATCCAGGATCCAGTTACAGAGCGAGGTGGTCAGGTTCAACAGGCTCAGCTTCCCCATCAGGTGTTAGGGAAAGATAGTGTTGAATGCTGAACTGAAATCTATGTATAGCATTTGAACGTAGGTGCCCTTATTGTCCAAGTGTGTGAGGGCAAGATGGAGTGTGGTGGAGATGGCATTGTTGAATGTTTAGGACTATACGCGAACTGCAGTGGGTCTAGTGTGGGAGGTCTTTATGTGTCTCATGACGAGCCGTTCGAAGCACTTCATGATGATGGGTGTGCGTGCATCAGGACGGTAGTCATTGAGACATGACAAAGGACTTCTTCGGGACAGGGACAATGGTGGTGGTCTTGAGCACATGGGAACGATGGCGCTGCTCAGAGAGATGTTGAAGATGTCAGCTGATCAGCACATTCTCTGAGCACTCTGCCAGACGATATTGTCTGGTCACAACAGGAAAACTTAAAACCTATGCCCTAAAACCTGTCAGTAGAATTTTCCTGGGGACAAATTATATATATATATAAAACCCCAGGAAGCACATTAGGAAGGAAGGAACTAAATTCCCTAAAAAAAATATTGTAGGTTACAGCTTTTTTTGTTATGGACCTAACTAAATCTATTTTGCCTGCCTGTCACATCATATTGGAATAAAGAAAATCAGAATGCTGATTTTACCACTAGAGTTAACTTATTTTCCAAAGTCCAAAAAACATGTTTTTGGCTGAAAAAACATGAACGGATTATTCTCAAAACTTGTCTTTGATAAATTTCACTCCACATGTACATAAATGTCCCCACTTCTATGTCTGGACAGTCTCCAACATAAACATCACAAGACTTGCCTGTGAGCAAACATGAGTAAAAGTGGAGCTTAGTTTTTTTATGAATTGACATCAATTAATTGTTTCCATTTCTTAACTAATTTCAATCACAGGTTTTTTGGTATAAGTGTCATACAAATAAAATATCTTTAGAAGAGAATTGAACAACTTATGTGCTGGAAACAAGGAAGCGTGTACAAATTGCATGTCCTGTAAGATCAGTCCTGAAAAACTTAAAGACGCCTACAGTACATCAAAGGCTATCTAATGTTCTTCCGATACAGGAATATTTACTTTTTATAGCACCTGTATTTTATTAATGATTATTGGTGATGCACATGTTTAAAGGAATGATTACATGTATTAACTTACTGTGCAATGTTATGTATGTCCATTGACTTTGTCCTACAACCTAAGCACCCAAACAAAGCCATGTCCTTTTGCTCATATGCAGATGCAGTGTTAAAAGTTCAGTACATCTTGAACATACACCAGATAAGTAGTGAYGTAAGTGCGTTAGTATGAGAATCTCTTTAGTACAGTCAGTGATACTACTGAGACACTATATCTCTTCAGCTGCATGGTAAGGCCTTTCCTGGTCATAMAACAGGAATTCATCTAAATTGTAAGAGTTCAATTATATAAATAAACAAATAAATAAATAAACTAACTAAATAAATAATAACACTTTCACTGTGATCTCTTGTCATTATGAGATTATATTATAAATAACAATTGAGTAAAATTTGCACAAAAAAAAAGATAAATATTACAATTAAAAGAGTTCCTTATAATGGAGCTTTTGTAGTTAAACAGTTTTGTTTGCTATTTTACAGTAAAATGAAATGGGATTTAGTGACACCTGCATGTAAATTTTACTGAATGAATACATTGCTACATACATGTAGCAATACATGCTAATTCAACATTGTAAATCTGGAATATATATTAAACCTGACAGCCAATTTGTAATAAATTTATTTAGACAAAAACCTCATATTATCTTTTTGTACAATGTGAAAGGAACAGGTCTGTATCGTCATGCCCCAAAGGAAGGTGAGATGGAAACCAGTCCCCATGATGTAAATTATCAGCAAATACTACTGTTTTACATTAGTTAGTATAATAAGGCATCATTTTTTGTTTGGAGATTTAAGAACCTCAGAAAATTGCTATTGAAAGATCAGCATCTAGATGTGTTGTTCTTGTTATTCGTAGATGACAAACTTCTTCAATATTGCTGTTCTTTTTTGTGTTGCTTGTTTGGTTAGATGTCTTTCTCATACTCCTATCGTTGCCTGGTTTCGTACTGTTTACACGATTGTAGTTTTGTATGCTTATTTTGAGTCTTCATGAGTAAAATCCTGTTAAAATCCAGGCATAATTATTTCATTTTAATGAATGAAGATGATTATTGCATTAGTGATCATTTATGAAGTAATTAGTTTTACACATATTGAGACCCGGTTTAAAATTTTATTTTCTCTATTTTTCTCAACTTTATCAATCTGAAGCTTCATATACCATTTCATATAAACCTTATACTTTTTAGGACATCATGTAGACTAAGTCCATTTCACCTTCCTCTAGGTCATAATTCCTCCTGTTGCTTTAGGACATATGCTATTACTGTCCTCAAGGACATTTTATTTTTTCACCTTCATCTGCTGGACTGTATTTTCATGTCCTAGTGGAAGGTGAAATGGAAATTAGTCTCCATGGTGCTTTAGTTTAGCAGTCTTTTTTTTTTTTTGTGCAAAAATAATGGTATAATAAGGAATCTAATTTGCATAAGGAGTTTAGAAAGTCTGAGAATTTTCATGAAGATTTCAAATATAAAGAGCTAGTTAAAAAGAACAGCACCCTAGTCTAAACAGTAACTTTATTTTACAGGTAAGGTTTACTGCCGCTTTTCTTTTTATGCATGTTGGTTAAAAGTAGGTCCTTTTTATCCTCATTTACCTTTAATACCTTTTTAATGGCTATCTTGTTACAGTTTTGTAAACTTTGTATGAATCTTTATAAATTGAGATAATTTCATATGCTGTCTGACTGCCACCTGCCTTTTATATATATTAGGAATAGGGAATATAATATTATTTTATTTTTTATTATTACTATTAGTAGTACTAGTAGTAATAGTAATTTAGTATGTAATACTTARTATTAAGTACTGTACTTAGTTACTCAAGATTGTTACACAGTACAGGATATGTTGTCCAAATTTGAAAACTTTAACAATTGCCCAATACATCCTTGATGYTTGTTGCTGAATAATGATTTTTCCCTTAACATTTTGAATTATTTAATCATTTAAGCATGTAACTGTTTTACAAATGTWTTCATTTCTTTACTTTGCCTAGGAATTTCATCTAACATGAAGCATCTTTTTTTCCTCCTGTGTCTCACTGGTGAGAAATGATGTATAAAACACAAGTTATATATATTAGTGGAACCTCGTTCACAAACATAATTGATTCATAACCTGATTTGGTCAAACACTGAGTTTTTTGTTGTTGTTGTTATTGTACATAGGAATACATGTAAAATCAGATTAATCTATTCTCCATCACTATGAACTATAACTTACTGATTTTSTTCAAATCACAAAACCGAAAAGGAAGTATGAGAAAACCTTATACAGAMATTATACACAAATAATAACAAACTAAATAAAAATATAAACTGTACAGCAGAATGCGAACATTTCATTTTTACATGTACTGTTAATCACACCTTTCTTAGGGAGACTCGCTGACATGAAGGAATGGAGGAGAGGAAGTTGGGTGGGGAGGAGGTTAGCGTTTGGATTGAGAGTCCCCTTCCACAAATTCTTCTTCAGAGATTTTCTCTCTTTTTAGTTTATTAGCCTCAGGTTCATACATGGCAGCCATTTCCACAAAAAATGTCTTCAGAGAGATTTTTTTTTTCTGTGCTGCACAAATGCACAACTGCACTGGACAAAAAATTACACAGCGTTATCATTCGTAAGGTGAGCACTCCGTTTGCCACAGTTTAGTTCAGATGAAACTTCTTGTCAAATGCTTGGCCATCACTTACTTTTGCATAAATGTTTTTATCCTGCGTGCAATTCGCAACTGAGGACCGAGCAAAATTGATTATGGGCAACTCGCGCCTTCGTTCAGCTGATAGTGGCAGCYTGGGAAGGTGTTTTTTGGGTCATGTTCTGAGGAGGGGTTTGTGAACAGAAACTAACTTTAGARTAATTTTTTGGTTATGAACCGATTAGTTCGCATGGAGCGGTGTTCATGAGGTTTCATTATATAACATTATGTTATTTAGATCATATGCTGATTCTTATGCTCTTTTCCAAATTTTATTAATTATTGTCAACAGGTATTTTGCCAGTCACCTTCTCCACTCTGCAACACAYCCCTTCTGTGCATTTTGTCACTARTGCTGTGCCATGGTCTGCTGCTCAGAAATACTGCAGGACATTGTACACTGACCTGGTTACAGTTGAGGATAGTAGTAAAAATAGTATTTTGATAAACATGAGTAAAACTGCAGCAAGTYGKGGAATAACAACCTGGCCTATCTGGATTGGATTGTACAATGATATTAACAGTTGGCGCTGGTCTTTTAATAACCTCCTACTAACAAACCAAATTCTAATGAATTGGTCCCCYGGACAACCAGATAATTACCAAGGGAATCAATCATGTGGTGCAATCAATAGTTCTGGGTACTGGGAGGACGCTAATTGCTCAATATTGCAAMCCTTTATATGCTACAATGGTAAGTAAATATTGTTAATTTAAGTTTAATTTATTCTATGGCACATTTATCTTGTTAGCTAATCCATTCAGGTAGAGAGATCATGGCAAAAAAAAAAAAACAGGTTTTAGCTATAGTCTATATAACAGAACTATATATAATGTTGTATTGTACTGTAGTTTTTCTTAGCTTTGGTTTGTTTAAAAATAATTTTGTTTTTGTTTTTCTACCTATTTTAATTTTACAGCTAGTATCAGTGGTGCTAATAGTTTCATTGGGGTCAGCAGTCCTCAGATGACCTGGGCTGGAGCTCAGACCTACTGCCGAACATTTCACACTGATTTGGCCAGTGCACTCAGCCAAACAGACAACGACTTGTTAGCACAGGTGGCATCGGTTCAGGGCATTTCTTGGTTTGGCCTCTTTAGAGACACATGGAAATGGCTGAACTCAACACCAGCTGTGAATGTTCCATGGTATCCTGGAACGCCAGATAACTCAAGAGCTAACAGTAACTGTGGAACATTACGTTATGGACAATTTGTTGATGAACCCTGCAGTGCAAACCACTATTTCTTTTGTCAAACAGGTGAGTCGGCCAGCAGGGATTTCTGGTTTTCACAACATTATGATAATCTTAAGGAAGCAATGTTCTCAATGTTTGAAGACCATAGATAGTAGATTATTCTCAAGAGATAAAATTACTTCACTAGACTAAAGTTAGACCAAAGCTGCCTGCATGACACTGTGATAACATTAAACAAATTACCAAAACACAATGCTGAAAATTCAACTTCCAAACAACATTTACAGCATTCATTTATATTTCTCAAATAAAATATACATATGGAATGACCATAGTGCTAATGTTTACTTTTATCCTTCCTTCATTAACAATGTCGAGCCACAGACTGGGACTTAAACTTCGAGTGTTCTTGAATGTTATGGAATGCAGCATTGAAAGT
>QMIH01000601.1:178058-255586 GCA_003987875.1 Clarias batrachus | reverse complement strand
AAAAAAAAAAAAAAACAGATTTTAGCTATAGTGTATATAACAGAACTATATATAATATTGTATTGTATTGTAGTTTTTCTTAGCTTTGGTTTGTTTAAAAATAATTTTGTTTTTGTTTTTATACCCATTTTAATTTTACAGCTAGTATCAGTGGTGCTAACAGTTTCATTGGGGTCAGCAGTCCTCAGATGACCTGGGCTGGAGCTCAGACCTACTGCCGAACATTTCACACTGATTTGGCAAGTGCACTCAGCCAAACAGACAACGACTTGTTAGCACAGGTGGCATCGGTTCAGGGCATTTCTTGGTTTGGCCTCTTTAGAGACACATGGAAATGGCTGAACTCAACACCAGCTGTGAATGTTCCATGGTATACTGGAAAGCCAGATAACTCAAGAGCTAACAGTAACTGTGGAACATTACGTTATGGACAATTTGTAGATGAACCCTGCAGTATCAACCACTATTTCTTTTGTCAAACAGGTGAGTCGGCCAGCAGGGATTTTTGGTTTTCACAACATTATGATAATCTTAAGGAAGCAATGTTCTCAATGTTTGAAGACCATAGATAGTAGATTATTCTCAAGAGATAAAATTACTTCACTAGACTAAAGTTAGACCAAAGCTGCCTGCATGACACTGTGATAACATTAAACAAATTACCAAAACACAATGCTGAAAATTCAACTTCCAAACAACATTTACAGCATTCATTTATATTTCTCAAATAAAATATACATATGGAATGACCATAGTGCTAATGTTTACTTTTATCCTTCCTTCATTAACAATGTCGAGCCACAGACTGGGACTTAAACTTCGAGTGTTCTTGAATGTTATGGAATGCAGCATTGAAAGTTGTGTTCACTATGTCCAGTTATGTTTTCTATGTATCATTCTTCTCCAGTCAGGATTTCCAAACTCTCTCTCTCTCTTGCTCTCTTTCTCTCTCTACACTCTACCATTTATTATATTCCATGGTTATTTGTGTGCTTGGATATTGAGGCAACAGATATAATAGAACATAAGTGCTATAGAGTAGTGAATCAGGTATTACAGGGAATTAGTAAGGTTAATGTGGGGACAGCTATAAAGAAAATGAAACAAAGACAGTTGGTCCATATGACATTCCAGTGGAGGGATTATTTAGGAGGCAGTGGAGTTACTTATTATATTATTTAACAAGATCTTGGAAAGTTAGAGGATTCCTGATYCGTGGAGAAGAAGTGTTTTCGTTCCAATTTTTAAGAACAAGGGAGATGTACAGAMCTGCAGCAACTGTAGAGGCATAAAGCTGATGAACCATTCCATAAAGGTATAGGAAAGAATAATGAAAGTCGCGTAATGAGGAGTGGTTTGGAAGAGATGTGATATTCTGTGAGCAGCAGTATGGCTTCATGCCAAGAAAGAGCCACAGATGCCATGTTTGCTTTGAGAATGCTAATGGAGAACTATAGAAAAGGTCAAAAAGATTTGCATTGTGTGTTTGTAGATTTAGAGAACGCATATGACAGGGTGCCCAGAGAAGAACTGTGGAATTGCATAAGGAATCAGGAGTAGCAGAGACGTATGTGAAGGTGGTGCAAGATATGTACAAGGACAGCGTTATTAAAGTGGAGGTCGGACTGCACTAGGAATCTGATCTTAGTCCCTATCTGTTTGCAGTGGTGATGGACAAGTTGATGGATGGAGTTAAAGAATCCACATGGGCTACGATATTTGTGAATAATATTGTGATCAGCAGTGAAAGTGGCGAGCCAGTTCAGATAAGACTAGAAAGTTGGAGGGATGCACTGGAGAGAAGACGCATGAAGATTAGTAGGATTAAGACCATGTAAATGAGGAGTATATTGTAGGTAACAATGGTGGAGTAGTTAAATTATTTAGGGTCAGATAAGATAGTTTGGACATGGAGGCATGAGGGATATATCAGGAGAAGAAGGCTAGAGATGGAGCTGCCAGGAAGGTGGCCTCAAGAGGAGGTTCATGGATGTGGTGAGGGAGGACATGCAGAAGGTTGGAGTGACATGAGAAGATGTAGTAGTCAGAGTTAGATGGAGACAAATGGTTCACTTTGGTGACCTCTAAAGGGAGCAAGGTATAGAAGAAGTGCTATTCATAAATCTGTTTAAGATATTAAGATATTATTATTATTATCCCAGTGTCATTTTATCAAGTTATTCTAACTTTTAAAGCCAACATAATTTTATTGTTGGTTTGGTGATGTGTTTTGGGCCATGACATCACAACTCAATTTCCAAGGTATATGAAAGTGTCTCATAATTATAGAGTATATGCTTGAGATCTTCTTATTACTCACTGTTCCTTATTTAATAATTAATTCATTTAATTATCAATTAACAGTATATATTTGATCATTTAACATTTAAACAAAAATGCTGAAAAAAGGAATCTACAGGAACGTAAATGCTTACTGTGTTTGAAAGCAAACTGGAATGTAACAGGGTTGAATCTAGGTTAAAAATAACGGTGTCATGGCAAATATTTATGCGTGAAATTATTTTTGACTACCATCACAACACACTGCATCAAGCAACACCTAGCTTATTATTGTGCACTGTGAAGAAAGAAAGAAAAACTTTTAAAAAGCTTATTTTTGTGTCACAAACATTAGTTCAGGACACAAAACCAACCAAGCTGAAATTTAGTATGTCATTAGTTTTGTCTAATCAGGGTATGAGGGGGACTGAAGAAAGTTGACCACTGAATTGCACTCTTTCACTGTTTGGAAATGCTTTTCATTATTATGATCTGTCTTTCTGTGTTTCCACAGTTCCAGTGAACCAACAGGTAGTAAAACTGCGGATGAAGTCTGATGGAAATGTGTTTGATTCTGCTGTGCAGTCAGCCGTGTTGGAGCAGGTAAATAACATGATGTCACTGTAATGTTGGGTCACATTGAACAATAATCTAATGCTAAACCCAGTTTAGAAAAAAAAACTTTAATAAACTTAATTTTTGTTTTAATTAATTGCAGTAATTTTATAAGCACTAAAGCCCACTCCTTAAGCACACTGTCTAAATTGTATGGAATAGATTGTCTATGCAATTTGAAAAAAAAAATAAATAGAAGATAATGTTCTTCTATATTAATATTAAGATCAATGTATTCAGCTGGCCCAAATTATCTTTTCTAATTAAAAATAATGATGTGGTTTTTTTTTTAGATCATGAATAAACTGAAGGAACATGGCATGGCTAAAAATACCACAGTGACTTGGAGGGTGCAGTCAGATGGAAATATCTTCCAAAAGGAAAACAAGGATGAGCTGTAACATCGAATTGCTCATTTTTAACATCACTTTTAAGCTGACTTTAGGGTTGAAGAAGAAAAAAAAAAAAACATTTTAACCTTTAATATAAATTATTTTATGTAGTAGGCACAGCCTAGCTATAGGAGCATATTAGAGCATAAATGCAAGTGTAATTCGTGCTTTCTTTTAGCAGAAAGCACAAATGAAATTGGTTTGGCAATTTCATATTATATATTTGTAATGAACATATTTAACTTATGTTGTAAGTAGCCATGAGGAGAAAATGGACAAGTGTATGTTCACCTACGTAAATAAAAGGTGTAGAGTATCAGGAGATATTAGGACATATTTTGAAGCAACTGTATACAATAAATGCTGAAATACTACTCTATACAATAAAGCATTACTATTGATTGAAACTGTTGATTTAGCTTTAACTCTTCCCATCAACATTGCATACTTTGGCGAGAAAAAAAGTATGGTAACCTTTTGGAATTTTAAGATGTAACAAGACTCCAATTAGTCTTTGTGAGGTAATTAACTCAAGGATTCACATACTTTTCTCACTAGCACTATGGGGTGTTTATGGTTGTTCTCAGTAAACACATAAAGGATCAACAGTTTTTTGTGTTATTTTTTGGGGCACATTATATCTGTCAATACCGGGGCATTGGGGCCCAGTGGTAGGTTTCCTGCCTGACATTGGAAAGTCCTGGTTTGATTGCCCTAGCCACTAGTTACAGTGCCGGTCCCAAGCCTGGATAAAATGGAAGGGTTGAGTCAGGAAGGGACTTTATAATTGTGTGGATCAGAGGGTCTGCTGTGGTGACGGGAGCAGACAAAAGACTAATCTTAATCTTATCATTTTAATTTAGATAATGATAGGATCACATTTTATGACAAATAAATGCAGGAAACCATGAAATTGCAAAAGGATCTCAGGACAGCAATACTAAAACTTCAATTAGAGTTACCAGCCTTGGAATCTTTTAACCACATATGATTTATGTAATTATTCTATTATTGTTACTTTAATGATTGCATTTCAATCAGTTCTAATAATATGGAAAAAAAATTGAGTATAAAAACATACCTGCATTATAAAAATTAGAAGGCTGGGGATTCTTTAGTAGCTCTGTTTTAGATTTAAATCACTGTTTGTACACAACATTCCAAAAATCGTACCTGTTACTTCACCTGACCTCAAACTAAATTTGCAAATTGCCTTTCCAATGTGATGAGATGCAGATTGTAATTATTTGAATGCATTTTCTTGGCAAATAAAAGTATCACTGTTATCCATTGATTAAAATACCAATGCCTCCTGTTTTCCATAGAAAAATAGATAATACTTTTTTATTTTTGATCATCTATATGTTCTTAATGGTTAAAAAAAAAATACAACCTTAATGATACTGAAACTTCTGTGCCAAAATATTTATATTTTGAATGTCCAGCGGTCATAGTGCCTTTGCTTAGATTTGCAGTCAACACTTTGTTTGCTCAGCTAGTTCAGAGTTAAAATGTTGGCAAGACACAGCTGATGCCAATCCATTTACTATACAAAGTCACATAGATGACAAATACAACAAATGACTATTCTTCCCTTTCGAGCAATAGCATGTTCTGGATAATCAGAAAAATTTGTGACCAGTGCATCACTACAAAATTAATTTTAATTAATCAGGGCCCAAGCACTTCAGTGCGCAGGGCCCTATTGTTTTTGTTAGGATTGTTTTTTTATTTATTTATTTTTTATTTTCCCACACTTTTGGTACTTTTGGGGTATTTAACATACTCAAAAACTCATCAAAATTTTCAGCCAGATTGAAATCGGCGGACACACACGGCACAGCGCCCCCTAGAAAATCGTGCCTCATAGCTTAGACACACTTGCACGTATACTTATAAAACTCGGTATACATTTAGATCTCCTTAAGCTGAATAAGTTTAGCACTGCATGTCATTCGTTGTAATCCACAGGAAGTGAGTTATTTTGAGTTGTTTGCAAAACGCACCCAATGGAATGTGAAATACTACTTCTACGCAATTAATACAATTGCGACCAAAACCAGGCAAATATGATCTTATTTGGGATTTTTGATACCTCAAACGGTTCGGTCGTGGCGACGCTTTAAAATTATGGCGAATAAAAATAAACAGGAAGTGGCTAATCAATTCTGTGTACATTAGGTTATGTACATGAAACTTTATAGGTCTGTTAAGAGTAGGAAGCTGATCACATCATATGACAATCATGAGTCTATGTCATAGCGCCACTAACTGGCAGCGGGAAGTGTGTCGATTTTGGAAATCAGTAATATTTTGTCCTTTACTTTCACCTGATGTGGTTCAAAATCTGCCAGAATAATGAAAAGACATGGGTCATTTGAAACCATGGGGGATTTTTTTTCTAAATTGAATCGTGTTGCTATGGTGACGATTTAACTAAAGATAAAATCAACAAAAATTATTCTTCTCATATCTTACGAGTGGAAAGACCTACGGTTCCAAAATGTTATGGGTGTAGAGTCAAACTGATTGTGAGGGAGCCCTGGGACCCCGGGCGTGGCACAGGGCCTGTACAGCGCCCCCTGGAACTTTTAGCTGCATAACTCATATCCACTTTCACATATATGAATGCGCCCCAAGATAAATTTAGATCTCATTGAGTTGAACAACTTGCATACCCCATGTCATGAAATCTGCTGAACAGGAAGTCAGTTATTTTGCATTTTTTGAAAAATGCACCCATTGAAATGTGATATACTACTCTTACAGGATTCATAGGTTTTTGACCAAACAGGGTCCAATACAATCTCAAGACATTGAGGATGTAATATTGTGAAGGGCTGGTTGATATCTTAAACGGGTCGGCCGTGGCGAGCCCTTAAACCTARGGCGAATAACAGGAAACAGGAAGTGGATAATAACTTCTGTATACATTGTGTCACGTTCATCAAACCTCAGCAGTAGGTTCAGAGAAGAAACCTGCTCACAGTGACATGGGTCCCGTGAGTCTCAGTCATAGRGCCACCAACTGGCAGCAGAAAGTCTCTACGTTTAGAAATTAAATCATTTTGTGACTAATTTTCAGCTAATTGGCTTCAAAATCGGCCGCAATAATTTGAAGACACGGCTGATGTCACACTGTAAAGGACTTTTTGATACATTGAATAGTGTTGCTATGGTAGCATATCATTTTGAGGAAAAATAAGATACTTGTATCCACCAAGTGGAAAGTCCTAATGTTCCCAAACATTTTAGGTAGAAAGAACAACTGCTTCTGAGTAGATTTCTTGAGTTTCATGTTTTGGTGATGCTCACACGGCTTCCAACAATATTTTATATTTGAGCCTTTCTCTAAACATTTTGCCCTGACTCCTGCAGTATCTCCCCTTCTCCTTTAATATGGTTTCATGTTTACAATTTAAACATATGCAGAAATAATAATAAAAAAAAAACACTACAAACATTAAAATTGCGCACTGTGCAACATTCTGTAAGGTGGACAAGGGCGGTGATATACACACCACACCAGACACACACAAAAACAAACACACACACATACACACATACCCACACACACACAATATGCACACACTAACCATACTACACACACACACACACAATATTATAATGGTTTCATGTTTACAATTTAAACATTTGCAGAAATAAAAATAAACAATACAAACATTTAATTTGGCCGTTGTGCAACATTCAGGTGGACAATGGCGGTGATATACACACACACGCATGCACATAAATATTTATAGAAATGCACAGTATAGACATTAGAGTTTCGATGCTGAGTTCCATTTGCCATCAGTGGACATTCTTATAATCTCTTTCATGAGACCCAAACTGTCACGTCTGTCCTTTAGGCATTCCCCGTTAAGTGCACGTGTCCTCTTTGCCCATTGTCTCACTGGTGCGCCAGGGTGGAGGTAGCGACCGAGCTTGGGCCCGTCATTGTTGCTTGCAACTATATTTGATATATTATAATCCTTTTCTTTTGAATATCAGACAAACCTTGCCTATTTTAGTTTACATTAGTTAACATTACTTTACACATATATTTATCTGCTTTATGTTATGTTCAGTATATCTCCCATGCTGGCAATTTTGACCAATCACCCTCAAATTTCAGTTGTTATCAACGACTTTTCAGAATCCTTACTTACATCTCGGAGATAACATATTTGGACAGTATGTTTAATTTGAATTATTTTGCAAATCAAGAAAAAGATAAAAAGAAGCATTGTTCTCCATTGTTAGACCAACCCATAAACAAACTTACACTTACATTCACATGTTAAGCTTACACTGAACTCTACACATGTAAAAAGCACACTTTGTTTTTAAATACCGGCAAAAGTGCCACCTATGACCACCACTCAGTGTCACCAGACTAACGTTTATATAAATATATAATATAAATACTGCACAGACATGGGAGTACTAGATTATGCTTCATTTAAAGATAAAACGTATTCATCAATATTTTGTTTACTATTTATTTTTTTTCTTTTCAGATATTACCCATTTTTACATGTAAACCAAAAAATTCTAAAGTAATTTCTGATTTTTATTTAAATACTAGCAGTCAATACTACAGCGCTCCAAAGACCATGAGAGAGAGAGAGCGAGACAAGTGGGAGGTGAGGTTATTTATTTATTTATTTTTATTTATTTCGAATTTAGAATAGTTTTGTGTATTTTTCAGTTACAGCACCAATGAAGGTGATTCAACTGACATTTTTAGAGGAAATATAATACTACACACTGCTGCCAAAATTCAATTTCAGTTTTAAAAAGGGCATAGATAACAATTGTGAAAGTGTGCATACATTTTTGTGCCCTTCTGTATTTGTTGATAGGCAATAGGCTGGACAAATATCTCTTGATGGGCCATAGATTATGTGGTGCATCTCAAACATTATTACATTATACATTAGCAAACACCATCCACCAGACCTATACAGTGGGTACAGTGGGGACACTGAGTGGAGGTCATAGGAAAGTATTCAGACCCTCTTAAATGTTTCACTTTATTATAATGCAGCCATTTGCTAAAAGCCTTTAAGTTCTTTTTTTTTTCCTTATTAATGTACACACAACACCCTGTATTGACACAAAAACAGAATTATTGACACTTTTGCAAATTTATAAAAAAAGAAAAACTGAAATATCACATGGTCCTAAGAATTCAGACCCTTTGCTCAGTATTTAGTAGAAGCACCTTTTTGATCTAATACAGCCATGAGTCTTTTTGGGAAAGATGCAACAAGTTTTTCACACTTGGATTTGGGGATCCTCTGCCATTCCTCCTTGCAGATCCTCTCCAGTTCTGTCAGGTTGGATTGTAAACCTTGGTAAACAGCCATTTTCAGGTTTCTTCAGAGATGCTCAATTGGGTTTAAGTCCGGGTTCTGGCTGGGCCATTCAAGAACAGTCACTGAGTTGTTGTGAAGCCACTCCTTCATTATTTAACTGTGCACTTAGGGTCCTTGTCTTGTTGGAAAGTGAACCTTGGGTCCAGTCTGAGGTCCTGAGCACTCTGGAGAAAGTTTTCGTCCAGAATATCCCTGTACTTTCCCTGCCGCGTTCATCTTCCCCTCGATTGCAATCAGTCGTCCTGTCCCTGCAGCTGAAAAACACCCATACAGCATGATGCTGCCATCACCATGCTTCACTGTTGGGACTGTATTGGACAGGTGATGAGCAGTGCCTGGTTTTCTCCAAACATACCGCTTAGAATTAATACCAAAACATTCTATTTTGGTCTCATCAGACCAGAGAATCTTATTTCTCACTGTCTTGGAGTCTCCATATGGGCTTTCATGTGTCTTGAACTGAGGAGAGGCTTCCGTCGGGCCACTTTGACAGGCACTGTGAGCTGTAAGGTCTTGTATAGACAGGTGTGTGGCTGTCCTAATAAAGTCCAATCAGTATAATAATCAGCTGGACTCAAATGAAGGTGTAGAACCATCTCAAGGTGGTCATGATGAGAAGAAATGGACAGCACCTGAGTTAAATATATGAGTGTCACACCAAAGGGTCTGAATACTTAGGACCATGTGATATTTCAGTTTTTCTTTTTTAATGCAAAAATGTCAACAAGTCTGTGTTTTTCTGTCAATATAGGGTGATGTGTGTACATTAATGAGAAAAAAAATTAACTTAAATGATTGTATAGGAATAAAAGTAGACCCTTCAAACACACAGATTAAATGATGCATTACACATATGTGTATGATAAAAAATTACAGAGAATTTTAAGTTTTTTTTTTCACAGAAAGAAAAAATGCAAGTGTACTTGCCGGTGGGTACGCCAAATCCTGAGGGTTAAGCTTTTGTATGTTTGTGAAGGCAAAAGAAGGATGAAGGTGTAATCAGCTTTACTGAAGGCAGGGCATTGAAAACTACCTCAAGCGCAGAGAGAGAATTTATTTCAGAAACAGTTACTAAATCTCAACAATGTCTAGTAATGTGACAATATTTCCACCTTGAGCACAGCATCAACAGAGAGTTGGTTGACATGAGGGAGAGGAGAAAGATAGATATACTGTGTGTCTTGGAGACCACGTGGAAAGTTAGCAATGCTAGAAGCTTGGGGGCAGGTTTTAAGTTGTTTCACCATGGTGTGAACAGGAAAAGAAACGGAGTAGGAGACAGAAGAGTGTGTGACAGATATTGGTCTGCATCAAGGATCGGCTCTGATCTCCTTCTTGTTTGCTATGGTGATGGACAGGATGACATATGAGGTTAGACAGAAGTCTCCATGAACAATGATGTTTGCAGATGACATTGTGCTGTGTAGCGAGAACAGGGAACAGGTCGAGAAAAATCTCGACCTGAGATTTTTCTCGACCTGTGATGCAGATACGCTCTGGAAAGCAGAGATGCAGATACGCAGATACGCTCTGGAAAGCAAAGGAATGAAGGTTAGCCATAGCAAGACAGAAAACGTGTGTGTGAATGAGAGGAACTTAAGTGGAATGGTAAGGCTACAGGGAACAGAGGTACAGTAAAGAAGGTGCAGGACTTTAAGTATTTAGGGTCAATGGTCCAGAGCAACAGAGAGTGTGGAAAGGAGTTGAAGAGGTGTTGGATAAAAGTGTCAGGTTTGTTGTGTGATAACAGTATCAGCAAAAATGAAAGGAAAGGTGTACAAGACAGTAGTGAGACCAGCGATGATCTACGGCTTAGGGACAGTGGAACTGAAGAAAAGACGGGAGGCAGAATTGGCGGTAGCAGAGATGAAAATGTTAAGGTTCTCTTTGGGAGTTACATGGACAGATAGGATCAAGAATGAGTTATCAGAGGGACAACCCATGTTAGATGTTTTGGCGATGAAGTCAGAGAGGCCAGATTGAGGCGGTTTGGACAGCAATGTTCAGAGGAGAGATTGTGAGCATATTGGAAGAAGGATGCTGAGGTTGGAACTGAACATGAGGACATGAAGTTAGTTAAGGTGAGAGAAGAGGATGCATAGGATAGGGTTAGATGATTTGCTGTGGTGACCCCTGAACGGGAATAGGCGAAAAACAAAGAATAAGACTGGTGTGTTCATGCAATTTTCAGGATGTTACTAATCCGGTCATTAGTCAGGATCCCTGCCACTAAATTCCTTTCAGACTGACTCTTTCTTGAATAGTTGCCTGCAAACAAAACCATTAGCTGGCGCCTGCTCCTTCATAATGTCATCAAATATATTTGAACCTTTATTCAATATTCTCAAGTTTCATTTAATACAGTCAGTTTCATTCAATGTATTTAAACTTCTATTATTTTTTTTTCATTTATTCAATATTATCAAGTTTCTTCAGTATATACAGTATACACACACTACATTCTATTACATTCTTTATCTGTTCTTTAAAACGTAAACCCAGCATTTGAACATACCCTCTTTGACCTTCTGTTTATCATTCTCCTCCAGGTCTTTGACCTTCTCTTTGTCCAGTGCCACAATATTAAAATATATATATATATGAAAAAAAAGTGTTTTTTTTTTTTTTTTTAACAAAAATTTTAAATTATGGTGGGGGATAAAGGATATGTAACAAGCAGAGCAATGACATATTGACATATGACAGATTGTTTATTTACTTACTTACTAATCATGCCATCATGTCTTCAGATTAAAATTGAAACATTTACGTATTACGGTTGATCTTTTTTTTTTATTGTGAAAGATGTTTCCATCTGGCTGCACCTTCCAGGTCACTGTGGTCTTCTCCAACATGCCATTTTTCTTCAGTTTCTGTTTAATCTGAAGGGCAGAATCACAATTCACTATCCCGAAATGAATAAGGGTAAAATTCTAAAGAATTAAATAAAACTAAATATAATTTATATATATATATATATATATATGAGAGAGAGAGAGACACCCTGTGACTCACCTGCTCTAACATGCCCAAATGCACAGCAGGATCAAATACACTCGCATCAGACTCCACCTTCAGTCTCATTATCTGACTCCTTGTGGGGAAATCTGCAAAACACACATACGCACTCCCAATGACAGCTTAATCTGTGTGTGTTTGCGTTTCTTAATGTTTGTGTGTATTAGATGCAAAACAACAATGCTCACTGGTGTGACAGAAAAAGTAGTATGTCTGGATGCAGAGGACATCAAAGATCTGTCCATTTAAGACCACTGCACAGTTCTCATTTCCATTTCCAAGCATTTGTCCCATCTGTCCACTTCCAAGTGTCTCTGTAAAGCCCAATCCAGCAATCACCAAGGATGTTTTTCGCTATTCCTATCATGTTGTTGTCTGAGCTGCTAAGAGAGCTGGCCAAGTCTGTGTAATGTGTTCGGCAGTAATCCAGAGCTTCAAACCAAGACATGAGAGGACTAGCAATCCCGATAAATTTGTTAGTGCCACTGAATTTAGCTGTGAAAAAAGTAAACAAATGGTCACATCTTTGTCTTTACAGAAAATGTGTAAAATACAACACAGACAGGTGAAAATTAAGCCATCAGACCAAAATTGTGAAAAAATGAATATCTGGTATTGACTTACTGTCATAGCATATGAAGTATTTTGGATCTGCACATGGAGCGTCATACCACTGAATTGCTGAATTTATTGCAACACATGATTCTTTCCCATAATAATTAGCAGACTCTCCGGGGTACCAGTTGGTATAAGTGACATTCTTCAGTGGGAGATCACCTAAGGACCAACGCCAACTGTTGACATCATTCCACAATCCAACATAGACAGCTGCTGATGTTGCCAGACGTTTGTTTGCTGCTTCTTTATTCAATCTTAGCCAATCAGTTTAATTTTGAGTTTTGAATTTTGATTCAAAGGTAAGTGTGTGCATATTTTTCTCCTAACCTGTTTGATTCTAATTTCATTTTGTGACTTTATTCTGAGCTTTGGCAATAGAAATATGGATGTTTGTATTGCCAAAGGTCAAAATGAAGTCACAAAATGACATAAAAAAGCAATAGACTTGTTCCTCTATCACCACTGCTTCAGATATATCTCCTCCAGACAACTCACTGTTGTCAGCGATCAGGCCATGGTGTTTTCAGTCAACTTGATTTGTGAGTTTTTGACTGTTGAGTTGGTAGTGGCCATGCAGTCATATAGGTACAGTCAATACAGCAGGGAGAAGAGGACACAATCCTGGCGGGGGCTCCAGTGCTCAGGGTGAGGAAGGCTAAGACATTTTAAGACAGGTTAAGAGGTGGGCTGAGTCATCTGTCTCCCAGATCACTTTAGATGGTACACAAACTGTAGTGGGTTCAATATTACTCTAAAAACCCTGGTGCATTCTGGTCAGGGCAGAATCTAAAAACTCAACCCAAGATTTCTTCTGGTCCTGCTGCTTTCATTACATCATGCTCTGTCATGATAAATGTGGGACTGTGTTGGCCTTATTCTTTGTCTGCTGCGATTAGCACTGCTAGCATTGTTAACAATGCTAGTTTTGTTTGCCGCAGCCTCAAATCAAGTGTAGAAGGTCTTCAGCCTGTCTGACATACTGTATGGCTCACGTGTTTTAGGCATGAGCATCATGGTTGGTTTTATTCACTATTATTTTTATTATTATTACTATTATTACTATTATTATTTTATTTATATTCCATAAACTGATGGAAGTTATTTTTTTAACAGTATTATCCACTATTTTCCCCAAAAGGCCAACAACCACTTTCCTAAACATGCTGATGTCATCAATGCTGCATCAGAACATGTCCCAGTCTGCATCGTTCAGTGCATCCTATACGGACGGCACTGATTGGTCCGTCTAGCATGGCCTCCGACCTCCCTTTTTAAGCCTTTGTTCATATTTTGGCATGAAGAAAAAATAGAGACAACTTATTGTTATGACAACTTATTAGCCAAAATCACTTGTTTTCTACTTTCTCACAGACACATATCAGCCTACTTTATCACCTTATGCCTTAGTGAGGTGACAAGGATCATTCAATAATAAGGTAGTATATTTATATACTAAATGAAATAAAGTATATTGAAAATAGTCTATTTTACAGAAGAGGAGGCCATTTTGTTTGCCGCCCTCTGTGATTAATCACTAGTATACTAGCGACGGTGAGGAAAACAAATTTCACAAAATGTTAATTCATGTTTCATTTACAGTTTCCTTTTTTCATATGCTATGCTGAATAAAAATCCATTCAAATCAAAATATTTTTAGTTTTAAAATATTTATTGAATATTTAAGTTTCCTGAATGCTCTCACAAGAAGTCACTTTGTTATTCTTGTTTGTTTCTGTACACACTAAAAAATGCTGGGTTGTTTTTACTACCCAAACGCTGGGTTGCCTGTGTTGGGTAATATTTCTGGGTTATTTACAGGGAGTTGGGTACTTTTTGTTTAACCCATCGTGCTGGGTTGGAGTTGGGTTAGCTAGTGACAGCTAACATCACAGARKAKACCGCCCCTCRCCCGAASTRCACCGGTGTATTCAGTGGCTGTGTCAGCTTCGTGTCTTTTTTTCTTCCTCCTCACGCATTTAAGAGGAAATGTAAAGGTTCAATATAAGGTTTGTATACACACTTTCACTCACCTATGACTGAATTTGTTCACTGTATGTAACATTTATTACTGTTACTGTGTTATACTCAAACTTTCAGCCTGGTCTGTGCTAWAGCATGCTAGTTTATCTGACAATYGCTGCTAYCTAGCCAAACCAAAGAACCCGACCTGTGTATGAAAGAAACAGCAAAAATGTCTGAGCTTTTTAGCTTTCTTTGTAGAATGCTTGCAGGGTGTATGAAGGTGCTGAAGTGATGAATGGCTCTCAGGCATTAGTGCTTCTCAGTAATAGTATCGTAATGATGTCGCTGTTGAACTTGTTTTGTATTATCTAATCTTGTGCTTTTGAAAAATAAATATTTTTCCATGTTTTATACAACTAATTTGGTTTTGTTTATTGAATATATGTATGGTTTGCATATGTACATATATGTATCTTCCTATAGTTCAGCAGGCACTGTTTGACACATTAGATACAGCAGTGCTATGCTGTGAATTACTTACATTTTTTAATTACTACGGAATGCCTAAATAATTTAAGTTTGCTTTCTAATGTTGATGGTGTATCAGGATATATATATATATATATATATATATTTTCACTCTCAACTCTACTATCAAATCTTTTAGTATTATAGGAAACACTTGAGTCTCGCGTTTTGTTTACAGATGATTACAGCATTCATTAACAATCAATAACAGTTGGAGCTGGTCCATGGACTAACTAATTCTCTCTCATCCATTTTACCGATTTTATATGCTTCAAAGCCCAATAAGGTCCATTATGTACATTCGGCCGATTATGTACATTCTTTCATTTTTCCCCAACATTTGTGTCTTATTTGCCCCCATGCTTTGAGGTGCCACATTGTCTAGCCCAGGTTCATATACAGTCACATTCCACTCATAACATGTACATTAGACACATGCATACATTTATAGCACACATATACATAAGGCCCAATATCTAATAAATGTTTATATTCATGTTGGGTACATTTGATTATTTATAGCTTAATTAACTAAATAATTCTACACTAGAATTCTACATGAGGGCATAAAGGTTAAATTCTACACATGTCCATTTTGGACAGTTCAATAATGTACTGACTACCTGAAATGGTTACTAATCACTGAGGACCACCAAAGGGTGTTAAAAAGGTCTAATGTTCAGAACAGCTAAGATGAAGTATATACTATATAATGAAGTATATAATGAAGTATTAAACTTAGCTACCACAATTTCACTGAAACACGTTTGTGACACTGCATGTTGCTTCAGTTATTGTATGATTCGCCTCTGCAGTCAGCAACATGGTTCTTCCAAATGCCCAACAATCTTTCAAAAAGACCTTACATTTTTAAAACTGCTATACAACAAATTTTGAATTAAATTGAATTGAACTGATTGAAAGTTGTTCATGGCAGCCCTAAAACTATTACTGATTGCAGTTCAATCCAGCACAGAAAAATAATTTGTAGACCAATGCAGCGCAAAGCCCTTTTCAAAAATATTAAGTTGAAATTAATTTTCCTACAAAACCATCACAGACTTTGCAATTTGTTACATTATTGTTAAAAGACCAGCATTCGGTGCCTAAATGGGTCTAAATTTCACAGAAAATATTTTATTACAAAATAATGGAACAAAAAAGCTGCAAATTAATTTAATGCCATTAATTTTTCACACACACGTAAATATTAAACCGCATAGGTGAGATAGGGGTATTACCGTCAGCTGAGTGAGTGTCGACGTGCGAGTTGCTGAGCTATCCCGCTCTCTTAGCGCTAGACAACTTTGAAAACTGCTCGTGTTTCTTTACTTGACTAACCTTCAAATGATGAGGTTCGTGGTGTTAAAATGCTTTGGGTGCTTCCCGCCTCATGGAATTGTTACACAGGTTGCCGATTGCTAATGTATTGTCTTTTTCACACAACACGTAGAATTGCCAGACCAGTGTAGCCATTTTAGCAGTGCGCAAAAAAAATATCAAGCGAGTTTTGTGTCATCTGATCGGCTTCTCTATATCAGCCATTATAGAGACTGCTGATCAATAGTCCCAAAGCAATTATCGGCCGATTATGATCGGCGACCGGTCAATCAGAGCACCCCTACTATCTATCTATCTATCTATCTAATACTACCTGTTTATTAATATTAGAAAAAATAGAACAGCTTTACATATATTTTTATTGATATTACAGAAAATAGCAATACAATAGAAGTATATTATAGATAATTGTTCAAAGTACACATCCTTTGAAAAATACACATACTTACATTTTATCTTTACTACGATACACCGGTGCTCATTTTTTCTCTCCAAATGATCACAAATTATCACTTATAGCAAAAATTAAACATTTGAAATAGTCAAAGTCAGTGTTAATATAACTACACAGTAATAAAATAGCATGATTATTCTGCTCCTTCTGGTCAATCTTGTCCTATGGTCTTTCCCCCTGATAAAAGCATTAAGATAAAATACAATTTCAGTATATTTGAAATCTGTTTGTTCTGAAGATGAGCTTTTATACTTTACAGGTTATCCATTTTCTCCTTGTAGAAGATGTTTCCATCTGACTGTGTCCTCCAGGCCACTGTGGTGTTCTCCAACACGCTATTTCCTTTCAGCTTCTTGCTGATCTGGAAAACAGAAACAGAAAGGATTAAATTACTCAAACTAAAATAATTAAATGAGGCACAAAAGTCCTAAAAATAAAATAAATTTAAGCAGTTGAGCAATGAGAAATTATAGTGACAATTTTTACAGCACACAAAATTCCACAAAACTTGAGATGTCCTCTGACGCACCTGATCTAAAATGGACGACTGAACAGTAAGGTCAAATACACTCAGATCAGACTCCACCTGCAGTTTCACTATCTGTTTCTTTATTTGAGGAGCTGTGGATCACAAACACACACAGAGTTTTCTTTCTTTTTTTTTTGTAATTAGCACATTTTCTGTTTTGTAAAATATTAAATGAAAATAAGTTTAATTTCCCAGAATCCATAATTTTTCTCCAATGCAATCTTACAAATCACTAACATGATAGACTGTTTAGTTACATAGCAAATTATTTCTTTATTTATATTTATTTTTACCTATTTTTCATAATTAATTCATCATTGTTGATCATTGTTAATCTCTGGACTAAAATAAAACTCACTTTGTCTTATTTGATCTACTTGCCTCTTTGAAGGTTGAACTATGAAATATTTTTTGGACAATCACACATTTTGTTAATTATCAACAAACAAAATGAGCGTAAAACCATAGATATACATGAGCCTTGTGTGCCCATGATCCTGTCACCAGTTTACTGGTATATAACTACTAATCAATCTTCCTTATTATATTAAGTCTTGATTTTATTGTTGTGTTTGCGTGTATGTATAATTTTTCACACTGTCTTCATATAAGTCCATTGCTGGGAAAAATAGACCTACTGTAATAACAGAAGAAATAATTTGAGTCAGTGCAGAGTGAATCGATGAACTGTCCATTATTAAGCACTGCACAGTTCTGTTTGCCCAAACTGTTATCAGGTTTTCCAGTAGCCCATGGGATGTTTGTAGCATTGCTCCCATCTGACCATTTCCAAGTGTCTCTGTATAGCCCAATCCAGGAATAGCCCTGCGTGTACTGTATCAGCCCTAAAACCTCATTGTCTGAGCTGTTAAGAGAGCTGGCCAAGTCTGTGTAATGTGTACGGCAATAAGCCTGAGCTTGAAACCATGTGAGCGAAGGGCTAGAAATGCCGATGAACTTTTCAGGACCACTGAAATTAGCTGAGGATAAAAAGGAAACAAATTATTGTGTCTCTGAAAAACCTGAAAATATTACAAATAACCCAAAACTGACTCACCACTGTAGCATATGAAGGGTCTTTTTCCTGTACAAACTTCATCCCAAGAACAATTACCAGAACCTATAATACCACAAGATTGCTGTCCGGCATAATTATCAGGCTGTCCACCACACCAACGAGAATAACCAACGCTCATCAGTGGGAGATTGCCTAAGGACCAGCGCCAGCTATTGATGTCATTGAACAACCCGACCCAGGTAGGTGTTGTTGCTGGTAGTTGTTTGCTTGCTGCTTCTTTATTCAATCTTTGCCAATCTGTACCATTTATAATTATTGCCAGGTCATTGTGCATCGCCCTGCAGTAATTCTGTGCAACAGGCCATGTCGCCTTTGTCATGATCAGCTCATATACATGAGGGACATTTTGCAGGAAGGCAACTGGGACCAGACCTGTTGGTGATTTTTAAAACAGTAAATGTGACTATTTACTATTCAAATATAGGTATTCAAAGTACATTTAAATATTAGCAATGTATAATTAACAATCCAATCCTCTAGTTCAGATTAGGGACAATGAATCAGTCAGTGATTTTAGTTTTTTTTCCTGTAAGCTCCTCCTTCTGAGGATATGAGTAAACAATACCAGAAGAGAAAACATGTACAAGTGGAATTGAGGAAATACATGTCACATCAAACCTCAATAAAATATTTAATATTGAAACTTTTGGCAAATGGCATAGATAACAAATCTGTATATACAGAATTGAATGAATGTAAATGTAAACCTTATTGTCCATGTTCAACTAAAGTCTTGAAAGTGTAATTAGGATGTTTGTGGATTGGTCACTACAGCAGCCTAAAACGCAGGCAGTAGTGACCTCATGTGGACAGGTGTGATGGCTATGTGACTGCATCAGGCAAAATGAGTACCTGTCTATTCATTTATTTTATTTTTTATTAAATTGCTAAAATGCACTGGTAAGTTAGAAATTATAGCTTTACAGCAAATGATAAAGACATAGTAATAGAAACATACATACATTTGTTCTTTTTTTTATCATTAAGGTACTTACTGTACTTCTGTTGGAAATTCCTTATGGTTTTGTAAAATCAATTATGGATTTGATTAGCAGTAAATATACAATATACATTTGTGTAATATTAATTACTTTTTATAAACTTAACAAACATTAAATTAGACAAATGCTCACCAGTGAGACAAAGGAGAAGAATAAAATTCAGCTTCATGATGGACAGGTAACTAAGGGGGGAAATAATAATAAGTCTCATAAGCTGTTTTTTGTTATTTTCTTATTATTAATATGGCATTTAAGTCAATCATTAAGATGATTGATTAACGTTAGTTATATAATTAGTTAAATATTTTTTTCTTTATGGAAATTTGGCTCTGACTCCTCTAATGTCTGATCATCTGTCAAACTGCACAGCAATCAATGTATGTCTTTTATATGCATTTTACATAAAAATATAATAAGTAGGTAGTATAAACATTTATACTCATGTAATGTACCACAACATTTTAGCTACAAATATTCACTCATGGAAAGCATTTACAATTCAACTGAATTTACGAGTTCTATGTTGTCACGGTCCGGGGTTGTGCGAGGCATAAATGCAGGGGATCCAGGTGGTTCAGGGAAAACGATATATTTTATTTAAACGTAAACACAAAAAACAGGGAATTAAATAAACAAATATACTTTAATAACAAAGCGAAACCAAAACACGAATAACGACACGAGACATACACCTTAAACTTATTGTAACAAATGCAAGACAAGAAACTGAATGAAACCAAACTATTTATAATACAACTAATCACCAACTCGGATCAGGTGCGCGCCCACGTGACCTGACCGAGTTGCAAACCGGGAAATGAAGTATAAAACTGAAACTAAAAAAGAACTACACACAAAATCACAGGGCGCTTTGGCGCCCTCTAGGGGTTATCCCTGACATATATCAGTTTCAGAGGTACTTCAGGATGGAATGTACTGTTTGTGTTGGGAGTTTGGGTGTCCATGAATATGGTTTTGGAAAATTGTAAAAGACTGGCATCATTCTCCATCCATTTTGCCAATCTTGTTTACCTGCAGCATCGACTTAGTAGGTCAAATACTCTGTAGTGTTATTAAGTCGATGGCAGCTGCAAGTGCAGTTTACTGTTTGACTTAAAGTGTAAGTGAGTGGTATGGAGCTGAACGTCGCAAAGGGTACTGAAAAATGCAACATTAAGCATTCTGTGTTAAAATTAATATTTTATATATCCCCACTTAAACTTACAATACTATATGCAGGTGCACATGTATGGTCATAAAATATTTTTAATCTGTTCTGATGAAATATCATTTACTATATTGCTGATTAATTTGAACACTCTCTTTCAATGATACAATATATTCACGTGTCTGCCTTCACATGCATATGCACTAGAGTTAGATCCTATTCTTAATTCATGAGGTTTATTTCTACAAACTTTTTCCTGTTAATGAAGGTTACTTATGTTGTGGTACAAGTCATTTGCTTTCAACCACAGTATAAGATTCTATACTCAGAGGCACAATGTCATTCCAATATAAAATCTGGTATTTGCCATATTAATAAAAATCATATGCAAATTTGCTTTTACATTTTGTTTATACATTTGGAGGAATTAAAACATTTGTGGGCAGTGGTGGCTCAATCAGTTAAGGCTGTGAAAGACTGTAAACTTTCACTGGTCAGAAAGTTGGGGTTTCAAGTTGGCACTGTTAAGCTCTTAAGTAAGGCCCTTAACCCTATCTGCTCCAGGGTGCTGTAACCTGGCTGAGCCTGCGCTCTGATCCCAGCTTCCTAACTGCGATATGCAAAAAAAAAAAAATAAATCTTGTCATTGTGTAAGGCACATGTGACAAAAATAACTGATTTATGATTATAATGGAAAATAGAACAACAGGTAATTCTACAATACTTGAAACCTGCTGCTTTCCAAAGATTGAGGATTTGATAAGTTTTATGTGACATCAAATAAATTAAAACTTTTGGATTTAAAGCATAAAATGTTTACTTAATGTAATAACAATGCAGTGTGTACAATTATATAATAGTACTTAACTTATCTAATAGTTTTTCAATTCAAAATCATTAAATCACAAAAAAAAAGCTTTACCTTGCTTATTATGACTTAATTTAATTAAGGTAGCATCTAAATATTTACCTTTTTCAATTTTAACAATAAAGTTAAGCAATGAGCGTTAAAAACCTACCTGTAATATCTAGTCTCGTGTTTCTTCAGTAGCTTAGATTGTGCTTACAGCACTTTTTCCTTCACCTGCCCTTTTAATCCTAGAACATTTTCTATGTGTGTGACGTAGACTGATTTCCATGTTACTTTAACCTTTCCTTTGACTTGAACGACAATTATGTAAAGAAAACCAAATGCTGACCCATCAACCTCAAATTTCAGCAAAGTAGGAAAAGCCATGTAGAAAACTAGGCAATAATTGAACAAGATTCAACATGCAGTATATTATCATGCCTGATTTATAAAATCATCCCTGCATCAGCTTAGTGAACTAGAAGGCAGCATTTCTGAGCAGTGAGGTCAAATCTACCCCATTGCGAAAAACAAAAGAAAACCTTTGCCACCTTATTTGTGATTATGGAACTGATGGATCTACAATGTATTTTATTTATAAGTGAAAAGGTATGTAATATAATAAAGGCCAGAAACATGTCAGAGTTAAATTAATACAAACCCTACAATGTTAGGAGATACACATTTTGACAATTTGAATACATTTTTCTTGGCAAATAAAAAGAAGCACTGCTTTCCTGTGTTTGATTAACATATAAAAACAAACCTTTATGTTTCACTCAACTCACAATTCACAATTCTAAATGTTATATGCTAACTAGGGCCCGAGCACCGACCTATTGTATCTGAAGGAATTATTATTATTATTATTATTATTATTATTATTATTATTGTATTATTATTATTGTATTATTATGTATTCCCTGCCGTGCCTAAAAAACTGCTAATTTGGGTGCCTGAACATGCTCGAAAACTCACCAAACTTTCCATAAAATTCTCTCCCGGCGAAAATTTCTGAATCTGTCTGTATGAGTATGACTCAGCGGCGCCCCCCTGGAATGTGATCAGGGTCCCTGTAAGACTTACGGACATTAAATTTGGTACAAGAAAAAAAGTCTACTAGACATATCCTCTAAAGTGAACAGGAAGTCTGCCGTTTTGGAAAAACTGCGAGATGTTGCGATTCGCACATTGTATTTTGATGAACGCCTCCTAGGGGAATTGCCCAATGGAGTTCAAAATTTCACAGGTCACTCTTAAGGAATCAAGGACAAAAAGTTATCAAAAGCTTTTGTCTGGGTCAAATGGTCTGGATGTGGCGCCGTCATGAATTGTACCCTCTCCCGATGCACAGGAAATGGATGTTTTTTTTTTCTGTTTCCCCCAAACAGTTCTTCCAATGGGGATGAAACTTTACAGTCAACTAATGCAATGAACCTGAAATTTTGCCCTATGGTCCTGAACACATTGTTGATTAAAAGTTATCAAAAGCTTTTATCAAAGTGCCACGGTGTGGGCAGAACGGGGCACCAAATAAGATTTTTCTACAGTATGGAGAAAGTTGCTTTATTTCTTACAATCATCCTCTAATCCAGCTAATAATCTAGATTTAGTTCAGCCCATGGACACCTTTCCTCATGATCTAGTCGTCATGAGCGGGCATGGCCAAATGTTTTGGCAGCACCCACTAGATTGTGATCTGGGTCCCCGTAAGACTAAAATTTGTTATACTGATGTATCTCCTCACCCCAGGAAATACATCAGTATAACAAATTGAGGTACCCTCTACAACGAACAGGAAGTCCACCATTTTGGAAAAATGGCAAGATGCTGCTTTTCGCACACATTGTATTTTAACACACGTTGCACACGTTCAAAAAACGTATCAAAAGCTTTGTCTGGGTCACGTGGTCTGGTTGTGGTGCTGTGCCTAATTTGACCCTCCCCCACCACAGGAAATGGATGTATTTTTGTCTGGTTCTTCCACAAAGCATCAATGACAGTCGGAGTTTGAACAGATTGACATGCCAATATGATAATACAGTCATAGCGCCACCAACTCGTATAAAGTAATGCTTGGTTTCTATCTCTTTTTGGCTGTTTTTCTGTACAAATGAAGGGAGAAAATCAGAGAGACCATGCAGCAGGACATTGTAGAGGCCCACATGGACTGCAAAGGGTTCGAGGGCTCGATCACTGCTTGCAGCTTTTATTATTATTATTATTATTTTTTTTTTATTATTATTATTATTATTATTATTATTACTGTGAACATAATTTTTTCTGACCATGTTACTTCCAAAAAGTTGAGGGTTAAGCACCATCATTCCAGGTTTTAATAATATGTTAGCATTCTTTTCCCAATTCCAGTAATTAAAATTTTCTTAATTGTTTATCTTTATTTTACTTGCAGCTCAAAAAATAGATCCTTAAGAAATTGTAATTTTTTTTTTTTTTGGCCAGGCAGTGTAGAGAAGCAGTTTTTGCACAGTTGTTGGCAAAACATCTGCAAATTAAATACTAATGACAATGTGTCATGACTTCCTGGGAAGGATTGGACGCAGATGCAGGTTTTTAGTTCAACTGGTTTATTTCTTTATTGTTGAATTCTTTTCCCCAGCATTCCGGATAAATCAAACAAAATAAACAACAGAAAAGAAAACAAAACAAGTATTCCGACTGGGTTCCAGGCTGGAGCTGCGGACGCACGAAATGGCTGTAACTCAGCCTTTGACGAGGATCAGCCGCTCTGGCTGACGAAAGTCCACAAACAGAAAGATCGAGTGCAGCTCACTTGAACTTGACACTCTCGCTCACCAAACGTCTCCTCCTGGAGACTGGTTCGCCGCAGCTCTCCCGCCTGGTTTACTCCTGTAAGAGGAAGAGTGGGAATCGAAGACACTCTTCCCGACACATACACGTACACTACACGAAAAACACACAGTGAACAGACAGGGAACTACGGGGTCGGCTGGTTTAAATAGAGACACATAAGGGGGACACAGGTGAACTTGATCAAGTGCAAAGTGACACATAAAGGCACGCAGACACACTAGGGGGAGATAAAGAGGCGGCTCAGTAATCCGGTGAGCCAGATCTTATTCCCCGGGGCCGAGGCGGCCCAGATGTTACACAATGCAAAACTGTACACATTTTCAAATTGTTTGTGGCTGGATTTTGAATCAACATGTCACTTATCTAGTCTGCATAAGAATGATACTGACTCCATTTAAACTAAGTTTTACTGGCAGGATTGTCAAGAGCCCATATCTCTCTCACTATAACATGGAACAATGCCACTAAATAAAGTGCCCAGTAATATGCATAACATACCTTTATATATTTTACACAGCTTTGTAAAACAACAAGCCTAATTTATTAACCTTTTTGTTAACATGTGTGTCAAGGTTTGCTTAAGCCAAACTGAGACAGACTGTCTTTGTGTTTGTCACGAATGTCAATCACCTGCAAATTAGCAGGTGTGTACAGATGAGCGGTAATTTCCATTTGGGGACACCTTCCAACCTTCAATAACAAATAAAAGCTTACAAAGCTTAAAGTAACAGGAAAAAAAAATGCTAATTAATGTGACATAACCATTATATTTTTATCAAACGTTCATTTGAGACAGTCTCTATTATTTTCCCTAGGATAGAGCGACTCTATGCAACAATATTACTCAAAGTACTCTCTTTCAAATACTATCAAAAGTAATAAGTGTATATCAGCTTTGTTATCATAAATGTGTGACTTTCTTTCTCTCCCCCACCCCTAATAACTGCTGTCAAATAAATATTAGTCTGTAATTAATAATAATCTATCTATCTAAACAAATAATGAGGTTCTGACTTAACAAATAAGCATATTGTTTTGAAATATAAATGCTCAACCAACCTTTGTGTCAAAGTGCCCTTGAATTTGTTTAAATTTACGCAGAGCATTTGTTTTGCAAATCAGTACAATCCCCACAAAAGTGCTGGAGCAAAAGCCAGTTCTTTAGACATTTGGGTTGGAGAACCCTAGGTTCATTTCCCACTGATTTTAAGTGGTTAAAACTTTGGAACTCATGCCTGACAGATGCTTGTTGTTGCTCTACATGCCCGTTAGATTTTTTTTTACAAATATTCTAATTATTTCCACACACACAAAAAATACATACTTAATTATACTTAATTATACTATCAACTTAAAAAATTGCTGCAATTTGTTTATTTTTTTACTTTTTCTGAAATCAAATCTTATTGTTTTATTTAAAGTTTAATTTTGATTAAACATGAATATATATTTTTTAAGTTTGCCCAAAGCAAAGAAAATTCATTAATCCCAAAACAAACGTTATTACAATGCCTTAGGCAAGTAAAACTTATTTTTCTACTTTGTAACAACTTGATTGTTACAAAGTATTTTCGCTTCAGAATAAACTAACATTTAACCTTATTTTTAAGGGTAGTTTTTACCTTGAAAGAAACTAATTGTGTTCATGTAGTATAAAGTAAGAGGAGTAAACTATAGTAGTAAAGTAATGTTTTTAATTTTTGTCAAGTTAAAAGTATGATTAAGTGCAAACTTAATTTTATGAATTCTATGTAAAATCAATATATAGTCTTTTTCTGAAATAAAAAATCTACTTACCTCTAAGACAAAAGAGTTCATTCATGTAGATTGTAATCCATTTCTCTGTTTTCTGACAACTTGAAAACAATGTAACTTTAAAAAAATATATATTTTATTAGTTTCATCTACAGCAAAACTCTTAATATGAATGTAACCAAAAAGTATTAAAAAAACGTTAATAGTGAATTTTTGGTTACACTCATTAAAATTGCTTTGCTGTAGATGAAACTAATAAAATTGATTTTTTTTAAAGTTACATTTATAAATGAACAATGAACAAACAAGTTTATTATACTTAATATACAAGTTACATTAACATTTCTTTTGATGTACTATTACATTAGTTCTCCAATTAAAAGACAGAAAACAAAAATAAAATAAATAAAACACAATGCATTTGTAATAACTTAAGCTTAAGAACTGTATAAACCTATTTGCTAACCACGTGAAAACCTGACAATACAAAATGACCAAAATTTCATAATTTAATTTCAAAATTGAATATGTTCCCTAAATATTTTCTGCAAGGCCACAAAAGTGTGTTTGAGCTCACCAAACACTCTGGCTGAAGACGGTCCTCTTCCTCCCAGAGAACAAACATGGTGCACCTCTCAAGTTCTGCCTGAGCTTCATCTTTCTAAACAACCTAATAAAAGATGGGACATTTGTTAGACAAGTTGCTCTATTTGGCAAAACAGTGTCTGATGTATGCATGTAAAAATCACTTAATGCTCCCTATGAGAGCAAAAAAAAACCCACCTAGGATTATGGTGCATCACATTTAAGTAACATTTCATTATATCAATGAATAAGTTAAGTTAAGTTAGCCTTTATTGGTGACACATACCAATAAAGGCTAACATACATAATGTAGGCTAACATACATTACTGCACAGTGAAATTCTTTATTCTTCGCATATCCCAGCTTCTTGTTAGTAGGCCGGGGTCAGAGCGCAGGGTCAGCCATTTTTACGGCGCCCATGGAGCAGACAGGGTTAAGGGCCTTGCTCAAGGGCCCAACAGCAGCAACCTGGCGAAGCTGGGGCTCGAACCACCGATCTTCCGATTCGTAACTCAGAGCCTTAACACACTGAGCCACCACTGCCATACACACACAAACACACACACATTATATATTACATTATATTGCCAAAAGTATTCGCTCGCCTGCCTCTACATGCATATGAACTTGAGTAACATCCATTTCTTAATCCATAGGGTTTAATATGATGTTGACCATTTGCAGCTATACAGATTCAAGTCTTCTATGAAGGTTTTCCACAGGGTTTAGGAGTTTATGGTTTAAAAAATAATAATGGCCCTGTGTAAAGGTTGTGCTGCAGCTGATAATGCCACTGACCTCGTATTTGTAAATATGAAGGGGCAGAGGAAGTTGTGTGGTTTTGGGATTTTGGTCTACTGATTGGAAGCTCACAGGTTTTAACCCCAGCACCACCAAGCTGCCACTGTTGGACCTTTAGAGCAAGGCGTTAATTTACCAATTCAGTAACATTTTTCAGGCCTAAGGTTGAAATGATTCCTGAACAAATGCTTACCAGTGCTTAATCAGTTGGTTCACATCTTTGACTAAATACACCACAAAACATTTAAGGAGATTCTCTCTTCGTCCATTCAGGCTCTCCAGGCTCTAGGCATGTAAAAACAAACATACTATTGTTGATTATGTTAGGCTTGTGAGGCGTGATGAAATAAATATGGCAGAAATTGAAACATGTATTTACACAGTATACCCTAACCTGTGAACAAGTTAAACTAAAATGTTTTATTCTGCTAGTTATGTTTTTATTTATTGCGTCACAGCCAACTTGATTTGGATGCCTTGCTCAGCTCCTGTGGCTTCCAATCATATTACATTTGACACCAAAGCTAATTTCTGCTTTTTAGTTTACTTTCACAGTAGGTGGTTAGGTTCAGTTCTCTAAAATGTGACAATTCTATTCCATCATTTCCATTTCAAAATTAATTCACATAATGTTTTTATTTGGCAAAACTAAAAAAAAAAAGAGGTAATCTGCTACATAATTATTTTAAGTAATGATGTTTCCAATTTTAAGTAAACAGAACTATCAGTTTATGAGTTTGTTGTACTCATTCATATTTATCGCTATTTACTTGTATTACTGAGTAGCCTAACTCGTACTAAAATTTTTTTAGTTGTTGCAAATAATAAAAATGTTGTTGGTCTTTCGCCTGCTCCTGGCAATGGGTCGCCACAGCTCGTCACAAGTCTTTACGCCAGATGCTGTTCTGAACACAACACTCCCATTTTTATCTGGACTTGGGGCAAGCACTTCATCCAGTGGCTGGGAATCGAACCTGGCTCTTTCGCGTGGCAGGCGAAACACCTACAGTACCACTGAGCCACCAGTGCTCTAGTACTTTTAGCATCATGTGAAGACAGACTAATCCACCATCTTGATCAAAACAATTCAATGTGGAAAGTTTACATGTGCATTCATGACGTCTGACACAAAATCACCAGGCTGAAATATTTTAATTTGGTGGAACTTGAAGGATACTTTGCGCATTATTAATTTTTACATCATTAACCATTTGTACTTAAGTATAATTAATTTCATGTAATTTGGCACAGTCATCTTAGCAAACTGGTGTTTTTGAAAATAACCACGTTAGTTAGCTAATGCTAGGTAATATATTCTCCTGTAAGAACAACGTTACTGTGGCTTACGATATCAACTTTGATCAGCTAACTTGAAAAGTGTCATTTCTACGAACTCATAAATATCAGAAAGTTCTAAATACTCATCAAGGCCTAATAATTTAAACTAATGATAATTATTTAAGTTAACAGTACTCAATATGTTTAATTACTTTTTGCATTAGGGTTTACAGTGTGTAGTCCAGAAAGTTTTAAGCATAACTATAAGTACAGCACTCACTCCAAATTGGCTTGTTCTACATTTAGGTCACTTTTCTATTAAATTTTACATCGTTAACCATCTGTACTAGAAATTACATGAGTTTTCTTTCCAACCTGGTTTAAAAGAGTCTTCTTTGAAAAACTATGGCTGCCAGCAGAACATGTGATGATGCGATACTCAAAAAAATATTTAGCCTTCACAATTAATATTTATGCGTTTTGATTTCATGTAAAATTTCCATCCATTTTGATTACATATTTCCAGCATAACCAACCTAATAAACTTTGTGATTCTTATTTGCAAGTAACATGTAATTAAAATAAGCAAGAATGTATATTGGACCAATAAATCTAATTTGTTTTATAATTCATAATGAAGAGAATTATGTATTATTACATAATAAACCCAACTTACTTTAAATGCATTTTGATAACTGGTAATAATAAACCCAATTGATTAACAGTAATATATATTTTTATTCCTCCCAAATCCCAATATACAATACAAAAACAACAGACATTTTATATTTTTATTTATTTAATACAGTTTATGCTTCAAGGTATATTGAAAAAAAAAATTGTAGCAAAATATACTAGCCAATGCTGGAGATACGTTTCCTCATGAACTGTAATTAAAAAATGTGAAAAAAAGGAAACGTCTGTTAATTAATCACAGAACCATCTTAATCTTCAGTGCTTGGACTTTTGGTGACAGTTTGGTACTCTCTTGTTCCACCAGGATTTTTCCAAACCGTCAAGTACCACACCAACATTTGTAGGAAATCTCCAGCCCGAATGACATCACCCACTGCCCGGATGACATAGATGCCCATGGTCGTCAGACTCAGCCATGTTCACAGTCCTGAAGGGCAAATAAAGAGTTGTCAATACCATCCACAGTGATATTCATATATTTTAAACCCATTAGACAAGCACACACACATTTGGCCATACTAGAAACTTGGATCGGAAAATAGGGATATAAATATAAATACAGAAAAAAAAACATTCCTATATGGTTTAATTAGTAATACATGTAATATTGGAAAAAAATGCAAAGTGGCTAAAGTTAGCTCATATTTATTAGGGCCATGTGCAAGCTAACCAGCTAGTGGACTAAACATATTAGTGTAATACGATATCAACAACACTAAAAATATATTTACAGAAACCAGCAAATTATGAAGGATGACTTCAGATGTAACCCACCTTATAATGAGGTAACAATCCAGCTTGCTCCAGTAAAAAAAATAAATAAATAAAATGTTGCTTCACCTGCTGCTGCCATCGCCCTCTACCGACTGAAGTGTGTAACAGCTTAATTTCTGCCTCTAAACAATTCCATTGGCAAGATTTGTATGTAAATCGTCGGTCTCATACAATTTAACTAACTGGATCTTGTTCCACAGACATTTAAATTCATACTTTTTAAATGAAAAAATGAAAAAAAAACTGAACAAATGATTATTTACAAAAAAAATCAAAGGGATGCAAATAATTAACTACTCCTTGATAAATTTTTTGAGCGTACCTCATGAGGTCATGTGACATGGCGAACCTTTGGTTTGAAGTAGAAATGTCCTTTGAGTGAATGAATTACATGTAAGTTTAACCAGGGGCTGCAATGCTTGCTTTTAAGCAAAGTAAAAAATAAATTTCATATAGGAAATAAAAAATTATCATGAGGTCATTGAAGAAACATACTTTGTATCAATGACACAGCAGTTTCACATTTTTTTCAGTGCACAGTTAATACACAGTAAAACACCCGTTGTTCACATAACAATTTCAGAGTTTATTTGAGTCCAACTTGAGTCCAACTGGGCAACCGCCACGGTCCGAGCACATAGTTACGTCTTCCTACACCTTCCAGACATCTTCCAACATCTTCCGACGTCATCCAACGACTGAACGTCAACTACACATCTGAAGCAAGCTCTCTCGCCGCTCGTCCACCGTCGACTCTCGCTCTGTGTCTGACCGGCAAGCAAATTGCTTATCTGCTCGCTACAGCTTCATGAAACTTCGTGCCAGAACTCCGAAACCCGCCACGAAGGCTTCGCTAGAAGAAGCGTCAGAGCTCCGCCGTCAGTAACTAAGCAACCAGCGCATCTGCAAAGGGCTTCCCCGAGAGACATCATCACAGCGCCACAGCACCATCCAATCAGCAATGCCGTGATTCCCTAACACCGAACGTGAATCAAAGAGGAAGACCACGCAACGTAAGTAAACAAACAAAAGCTTCATACCTTGCTGAAATTGGTGCTCACGTTGTCATAAACTGTAAGATTAAACATAAGGTTCTGCTCTTGTGACTTTCTCAGGTCTAGTGAACAGTACTAGGAAATTACATTAATGTTCATCCTTTGAACTACATTGTGTGTGTGTGTGTGGGGGGGGGGGGACTGTTGTCCAGGTCATGTGTTTTAAAGTCTAAACATTTGCCCAGATCCTAAGTACCTTGCTCATAATTGCTAAATACTAGATTTTGTTATCATCAGTGGCCATGTGATGAGCAGAACTAGTAAAATACACTGAATTGTACAAAAAGGTGGACGGTTAGTCAAGAACGTGTATATTATACATTTAAATTCAGTTTGATAAAATTAACCCGAATCCTTAAAGATTCGATTCACCTCTGAACCAGAGCTGAAGTCCTACAGTATGCTACGATGGTGAGTCAATGTCCTATTGAAACCTGTAGTTTATTGTCTCTGTGGAGATTAGTGCTGACATATATGTAACAGTGTGTTTATTTGTTTCAACAGTTAATTTCAGTGGCAAATTCATCAGCATAACAAGTCTTCTGCTGACCTGGTTTGAAGCTCGGACTTACTGCTGACAGTATCACACAGACTTGGCCAGTTCTCTTGGCAGTCCAGACCAAGACATGTTAAATCGGTACCGTTCAGTGTTAATCCCTGGTTTGGGCTATACAGGGACACTTGGAAGTGGTCAGATGGTACCAATGCTACAGACCTCTCTTGGGCTCCTGGACAACCTGATAACTATGGAGGGTGCAAGGGTTTATAATGACCAGTTCTTTGATGAATCCTGTACAAACCAGTACGTTTTCTTCTGTCACAGCAGTGAGGTTTTTTTTTTTACTTATTCTCTTTTATTTTACTGCTTCTTATATCAAGTTAATAGGAAATGACCCCTTTGCTGCCTCCCCAAAATACTATTATTTACTTTTTTTTTATTTTAGAGGAACAATGTAATTCTCTCTTCACATATCCCAGCATAACTGGGGTAAGAGCACAGGGTCAGCCATGATACAGTGCTTCTGGAGAGCAAAGGGCATTAAGGGTATTGCTCAAGGTTGAGTTGAGTTGTTGCTCATGGTTGTGTTGAGTTGTCCATTTTAGATCAGGTGAGTCATGAGATGTCTCTGAAATGTGAAGAAATTGTGTATTAAATGTCCCAGGTAGCATTTCTCACTGCTCATATCCTCAAATCCTCAAAACCTCTAATACTCCTTATGAACTTTTAATAATTACTGGCTTGTCTGTGCCTTTTCCATTCTTTAGATCAAGCAGAAATTGGAGGAGAATGGCATGTTGGAGAATACCACAGCAACCTGGAGTGTGCAATCTGAAACATTTTCCACAAGAAGAAAAAGGGTCAACTATAACACCTAAATGTTCACATTAAAGTCAAGTAGATCAACAACATTCATGTTTTAATCAGTAGGGGGAGGCAGAGGACAAGATTAGCAATAAGTAGAAGAATAAATAATAATTTAAGCTAATTTGTCACATATACATAATTGCACAGTTAAAATGGTTATTCTTTGCATATTCCAGCTTTTTGTTGTTAGTAGGCTGGGGTCAGCCATTATAAGGTACCCTTAGAGCAGATAAGGTTAAGGACATTCCTCAAGGGCCCAACAGCGGCAACCTAGCAGGATTGGGCTCGAACCACAGATCTACCAAACAGAGTCTTATCACAATGAGCCCCCACTGCCTCCCAAAGATAACGCCAAAACAGGGGAAAAAAATCACTCTAATGCTCCGTTCATAACACATCTATTTAGTTTCCAACATTACTTCAAATATTGAATATTTTACATATTTAGTTTTTATTGCAGGACGACACGGGGGTGTAGTGGTTAGCACTGTCGCCTTGCACCGCCAGGGTCCATGTTCGATCCCCAGCCAGGCTCGATTCCCGACTCTGTGTGCATGGAGTTTGTATGTTCTCCCCGTGCTTGGTGGGTTTCCTCCGGATTCTCCGGTTTCCTCCCACAGTCCAAAGACATGTAGGTTAGGCTAATTGGTGTTCCCAAATTGCCCATAGTGTGTGAATGAGTGAGTGTATGTGTGTGTGCCCTGCGATGGATTGGCACCTCGTCCAGGGTGTACCCTGCCATGTGCCCTAAGTCTCCTGAGATAGGCTCCAGGCCCCCCGTGACCCTGAATACAGGATTAAGCGGTTTAGATGATGAGTGAGGTTTTGTTTCAAATAGTTATTTATAATAGTGATCAAATGAAAGGCAAAGAGGATCTGTTCAAATACTGGTTCTTTGTAAAGAATGGTTCTCATTCTGTATAGAAGAAAGAAAATGGAATTGAACATGGAAATATTCTGTGTGTACTTTAAAAAGACATCTGTAGCTCAATTGTGATGACTGTAATTTCCCTCATCCATCTAATAACAATTACAAGTATGTTCTTATTGCTAGTGTTTTTATTATTATTATTATTTGCATATATACCTATTGAGAGTATATATTGATTTCATTGTAACAAACATGCTACTATTATTGGAAATAATAACTTGCCGTGAGCAGAATCAGGGTTGGGTAAGGACCACCAGAAATCATTATTTGTGAAATCAAAAGTGTATATACATTTATTGACAGTGTCGCAACATTCACTCCCCGTGTCTTCTCACTCACACACATACACAGAGTCCATGAGCTCCCTTTTTTCCGCTCCCACGCAAGTCCATAAATACAATAAATACACTCAGAGAACGTCCTGCTCCACACCCGATGTCCTCCGTGAGCGACGTCCTGTCACGCACCGGGGTTGTACGAGGCATAAACGCAGGAGGATCCAGATGGTTCAGGGAAACGATATATTTATTTAACATAAACACAAAACATAAAACAGGGAAATAAAGAAACAAATATACTTTAATAAGAAAAACGAAACTAAAACACGTATAAACAAACCAGAAACATCCACCTTCTCTTAAACTCAATTGTAACAAATGCAAGACCAAAACTATAACTCAAACACAACTTATATAATGAAACTAATTATCAACTCGGATCAGGTGCGCGCCCACGTGACCTGACCGAGTTGCCAACCGGGAAATGAAGTGTAACACTGAAACTAAAAAAGAACTACGCAACAAAAACAAAGGGCGCTTTGGCGCCCTCTAGAGGTTATCCCTGACACGTCCCTTTAAGGCCATGGTTCCGTGTTCAGTTTCATTTTGATTTAAGTCCCATAGTCCTTTGCTCATTAGCTTTAGCTTTTAGCTTGCAAAATACATGAGAAAGAGAGTTCTCACACAGGAAAAATTAGTTGCGCCCAAACGGGAAAAATAATACACTTATGTGGGAAATATCAGTAAAACGTCACTGTATTCTTCTGCTGTTAGAATCTGTTGACCATGGTATTTCAGCCTACTTCTTTAGCACTATTTTATTACGGGACTAGTTTTACTGGGGGATGTTTCACAGAGGTACTTTGTGATTTTAATCCCGTCCGAATCTGCCATGTCTGTCTTTTTCTCACACGACCTCTGTGAAAATTCCAAAGCAAATTACCTACTGTTTTTCAGCAAACCCGACGGTCCTCTGAGAAATCTAATCCCGTCTGAATACGAATGTCTGTGTTTGCCGAAAAAGTTTTTTTTTCCGAAACGCGTTTTCTTGTGTGTTTTGGTCAACGTGAACTACCGTACAATCTATAGCGCGCTGGTATTCAAGTTTCTGCTTTCTACACTCCAATAGAAACCCTCATCCTCAACACGTGGTCTTGCGCAACGCCCACATGAAAAACACAGACACGCCCACCTCAGTAATAAACACGGAGATATTAGTCCAATCTGAATCCATACATGAAATGACAGACATAGGCTGAAAAAAATTCAAACTCAAACGTCCCCCAGTAAAACTAGTCCCGTCCGAATAGTGCTTTTGACATGCCATCAGAAATTCATTAATTTGGAACCAGGTTACATGGCGAATGAGCTGGCGGGGTCTCTGTCCTGAAGCGGGTTTTGATGCAGGTATACAGTGGGCTCTATCAGTTTCTGGCAGAGAAGGATAAATGTACAGCGATAAATGTAAATGCTATAAGACCAATGTTTGATTTATTATTTCCAAAATTGTCAGCTGTGACAATCCCAAATAATCACTGTTACAAAGCTGCATTTACAGTGTTACTTCAAAGCACTTTGTAAGAAAACTATTATATTTGTGTCCAAATGTATTTTAATGAGCTTTGTCTCACTCAGTATTACCAAAACATCTCATCTCTGTGCACATCTCTGCCTGAGTGCTATTTCAAGTATTAAGATAAGACAACTCCTACATTTTGGTGGAGATAAGAGTTATTTTCTATTTTAAGAATGTTGGTAAATTGCTCTCTTCCACTCCTATAAGTAGGACCAAATTTACTCAAAGAATTTTTGGTCACTTGATTCACCATGATATTGTTATAATCCGGTTGGTTTGTAGGTATGAATTCCTTAATCAAATGCTTCATTCCGAAATCTGAAATTTGCAGTCACCATGTAGTAAAATGGTGAGTCTTCTGTACTATACTTTTATAATAGAATACTTTTTTTTCTGTAAAATATTTATATAATAGATTTTTTTTCTGTAAACCTGAGGCACTGGTTGGGTCTCAGGAACGGTAACCAATTATAAATCTTATTACAATAAAAGATAGAATCTGAATTCCAGCATAGGCATACTGACTGCTAGACTGACTTTGCAGATACTCCTGTAACATTTAAACCAGTGGTTGCTGGTCTCAGATGTTACTTGTTTCCTATGTAAAACAAGTCACAATGTTTTTATTGTTGTGTAGATGTGTTTGTTTTGCCTGGTACTCCAACAAGAAAGAACAGGACTACTTTTTATTTGTCAAGAAAAATATATTCAAATACTTACAATGCTCCTCTCCCAACTTAGTAGGGTGTGTTCGAATTTCATCCTGACCTATTTTTATAAAACAATAATATATCCTTTTACAATTACAAGATTATTATTATTTTTTGTTAATTTTATTATTATTTTTTGATAATTTTGAAATAATAATAATTAAGATGCCATATATTTTCCAGCAGCGGATTGTATTTGTCTAAATTCTGTCCCCTAGTTATTTAAAAACAGCCAGTGATGATATCATAAAGCAGCCATAATAATCTTGTGCTGAATATTGTATTAAAAAGCAACAAGATCATGTAGCTCACTTCTTTTCTGTGCTGGAATTTGAAATCGATGGGCCAGCATTTGGTTTTGTTGAAATAAGGTGTCCAGAGTATAAGGAAAGTAAAATGAAAATTAGGTTGCGTCACACATGCGGTAATCATTTCAGGTTTAAGAAGAGCACAGATAAAGGTAAGCATTTGAGACACTTGGACAACAGTACAATGTAAAAAGTTGATTGTGAGGAAACAAAATACTTCTAGAGAACCTACAAATTCAACAGGTATGTTTTAATTTTCAGTGTTTAGTGTTATTATTAAAGAAATATAAAAAAAAGTTTTTAAAGCATATCCCTTAAAAATTCGTAATAAATCAATTAAAACTACATAAAAAGTAGCAAGTTTAATTACATTTATTAGTATTGTATAGTTACTAATGTAGAAAATTAAAAGGTAGAATAATAATGAAAATATTATATACGACACATGAATATTACAAAACCCTGTTTAAGGGCACCATTAGAATTGTGAAGATAGGGGACGTGTATACGATACTATATACTATGCTAAAACTATATACATATGAGTTTTATATCCACACATTTCAAGAAGGGACATCTGCTGTGAATAAAAGTTAGTGAATAAAAGTAAATAATTTGGCTATGTTTGAATTGTAGATATCTGTAGGTTGATTATTATATGCAATTAACAGACAGAGAAAAAAAATCAACTGCAGGAATCCAAGTTTATTCAGCAGTTTGTTATGTTGAATTTTCAGGTTGCAAGAATGATTATACTCTGTAGTTCAGCTCAAATACAGTATTGAATGAACTAGGTGACACAATTTTGAGGTCTAAATAACATTTGAAAGCACAAATATTAACTTATGTCATAGTAAACAGTACACGTATGCACCGATGTTGGTTATATCATTGAGAGACGTGCACTAAGACCAAGCAAGGGAGACGATTACCCTCAATTCCGCAGCGTGTGAGAGAAAAAAAACATTGGCTCAGTTGTGATCATGTGACGCTCAGCAAGAAGCGCATGCATGCCACTTGATACTTGATATTCGGAAACCAAGACTTTCTCATTTTTCAAGTAAAAATGTATTACAAATTTTTGCTCATCTTACGGAGCACTCGCAAACCGGGTTACTCGCAATCTGCATTACTCACAATCCAGGGTTCCACTGTATATATAGGATTTATATAGCTATATAGATTTATATGTAAAGCTTGATTAGATAGTTAATTGTTTGCTAAGTTGCATAAATAAGTAATTTTGTAATGGATAGTTACATGCTTTTATTATGTCCATAGGATTATGATTTTCTTCAGTGACCTGGCAATCATGAAGCTGAACGTTGTTCTTCTTCTGTGTTTCACTGGTGAGAGAATTTTTATAAAAAAATAAAGAAAAACATTTAATATCACTCAAATTGATATTGGTAATTTGGTGCAACATTTAACGTTACCAAGTGAAAGAAAAAGTAGCAAAATTCATAGCATTTTTGCCAAACCATACTGATACATGAAAATACTAAATTCGCTTCCCCCCCCCCCCTTTTTAAGCAGAATTTTAATCTTTAATATTCTATTATCCGGTAGTATTTTCTCAAGTCTCCCTGTATATAGTTCTGTTTTGTGAAATGTTTTTTTACATCCTCAAAGTGGGGAGCTTACAAGGAAGTAAAGAAAACAAGGCACACTTAAATCACTGACTTTCTTATTGTCACTGAATTTACAAATTCATTATTGCATGTAGTTTTTTTTTTTCTTAAGTGTTTTTAATTTTGAAAACTTTAGCCATCAGAAATATTTAGATTAAATTATACACCAGTTACAGTTTACTGTATGATTTCAATATATATTACCAACAGGTCTGGTCCAATTTGCTGTATCCATCCTGCTAACCATGCCTCACAGATATGAGCTGGTCACAACATCAATGACATGGCCCGCTGCACAGGGTTACTGCAGGTTAAATTACACTGACCTCGCAATAATCCTAAGTAATAAAGACTGGCTACGACTGAATAAAGAAACAGTAAGGAAAGGTTGGAAAACAGCAACTCTGTGGGTCGGATTGTGGAAAGATGTCAATAGCTGGCGCTGGTCCTTAGGTGATCTCCCACTAAAGAGTTTACCTTATACCAACTGGTACCCTGGAGAGCCTAATATTTATTTTCGAAGTGACGGATGTGTTGCTATGGATATATATGCTCGATGGTATAATGAGCCATGTACACAGCTAAGACCCTTTGTATGTTACAATGGTGAGTCAATGTCCTGTTGATTTGCATGTTTTAGTTTCATGGATTATTTTTCACATTTTACATTTTATATCATGGTTTCCTGTGTTCAGTGGAGACAGTGATATTTTTTTTATCTCTCCCACAGCTACTTTAAATGGCACTAGCAGGTTCATCCTCATCAGTAGTTCGGTGACCTGGCCGATTGCTCGGGCTTACTGCCGACAATATTACACAGACTTGGCCAGCTCTCTTAACAGCTCAGACAACCTCATAATACAGCGGATTTTAGCAAATAATAGTCCCTGGATTGGGTTATATAGAGACTCTTGGAAGTGGGCAGATGGGACTAATGCTACAAACATCCCATGGGCTCCTGGACAGCCTGACAATTATTATGGAAATGAGAATTGTGCAGTGGTTTATAATAACCAGTATTATGATAGATCTTGCGCCAGCCAGTACTGTTTTATCTGTCACACCAGTGAGTCTTTTGTTTTCTCAAATATTACATCTAATGAACCATACGGAATATCAAAGATATTAGAATAAAATAGACAGGACCTCGTCAATACATCCACAGACAACTTTCATGTCTCATTGAAAGTTAACCAAATCAGTTGGTGATGGTTCATCTGCAGACAAAATTAGATATAAAAATTAGATATAAAAAATGGCTTTGACCTCATCTTGCCCATTTTTAAAGCACTATCCATCAAATCAGTGCCGTCAAGTAATTGCGTAGTTCACACATTAGAATTTGGTGCCCATGCCCAAGGTAAAATAAGTTGTGTAAATGAGCATTAGAAAAGAGATAATGCTCATATCACTGCCCTGCCCAAAACCACTTTGAGTGAGATTGAGTGCCGGTGGTATGGGTTGGGCACGGGTTTTCCCCGCATTTGAAGATGTAAAACTTTCTCCTTTGTTTATAGAATTGCAGAATTCTATAAACAAAGGAGACAGTTTTACATCTTCAAGGTAGCACGGCTCCAGACACAGCGGACTTCCTGTTGGTTAAGTATCCCGCTGCTTCGTTTCACAGTGGAGACTGCTTTGTGTTCACAGATAAGATAAGGTTATTGGGATGGCTTAATTCGGCTTGCAGAGGTTCTAGAATGTGATAGATTGATCGCTCACTTTGCTCTATGATACTCAAGTCTCAGCATGCTATCCACCTCAGCATTAATGCAATGACAGCGGGCCTCCAGGGCTCGACGTGTGCGCTGGCGATTATCTGTGTTGGGTGGTGTCCTAATATAATGGTGCACAATGTGCGTGAACCCTAGTTCGATGGAGAACTAATCTGCAAATTGGTCCACAAGCTCACTTAGCCCCTAATTCTGTTTGAGCAACAGATGAACCAGGTGGTGGCTTTGTTCTTTAGTGGACAGAGATTGAAAGGCTGAGGAGTGATGAGTCGGTTTGATACACCATTTTAACAAGTTATATTTATATAATATATAATTATATAATATATAATTTATATAGCTCAGCGCTTTGACGCTTACCTGCCTTATGCATATAAGAGTTCTCTGGCCCAACATGTTCCACAATGAGGAAGGGTCCTTGGGAACAGGCGAAGAACTTGCAGCAATGGGGTATAATGAGTAGTAGTACAGTACATGATCGCCCACCCTTAACTTGTGAGACTGATCCGGCCGGGCGTAAACATGCTTCTGTCTCGCGTATGAGGAGACGTGTATGAGTCAAGGTTCAGACAGACACCACTCACTAGGATGTGGATAGTCTAAATTATTTAATTTTTTTAAAACTTGGTCTATTGTTACTTACAATATGTGTTCATTTAAAACCGTAATTTAAATGAGGTTTGGGCTCAGGATGTTGAGCCATTGTGATCCTCCTCTTTGATTTCCTACGTAGTCTAATCAGCGCTCAACCAAACACACAAAGTTTGCCAGAGCGCACCGGCAGAAGTAGACTTATGATTATGAATGCGTCAGGAAAAACAGCAAGGAGACTGACTCTGACCATGTTAAGAATTCACTCATAAATTAGTGATTTCTTTGTTTTCGGCTGTTGTGATGAAGGTAATCATGTCAGCATCTCTTCAGCAGTGGATGCGCCTATATTCACGTTTCATACGAAGTACATGATCTGAAATTGTTTTTCCATTAGTTCATGTAACAGCAGACATTTCACTTTCTATAAATATATATTTTTCACGTATGTGAGGCAAGTATACACAGAGTTTAGGTTCATTTTTGATGCATTTAAGTTCATAGAAACCAATACTGAATAGCACTCCCTGTTTGCTAACATTATTTTTAAAAATCATAATGTTTTATTATCATTATGAGTGCACTTAAGTAAAAGTAGAGTCTTATGAAAGTTATGTAGCTTATACAGTTTTATTATATAGTTTTTCACTTTAATCTGACAATAAATGTGGCACACACACGTTTTCTGATGCACACCCAGAGTCTGTTTTCTGGCTACACTAGTGTTACACATAATAAAATGATAAAATGTACGTTTACTTTGCTTACATATGATGCAAATAAGAAATGCCTACATTACATTTAAATTCTAAATTTCTCACAGATTTCCCGACGAGGAGTCAGATGGTGAGACTGCAGGTGGAGTCTGATGAGAGTGTGTTTGATCCTGCCGTACAGTCGTCCATTTTAGATCAGGTGAATTACAGGACATCTCTGAAATGTGGGCAATGTGTGTATAAAATGCTCCTGTTAACATTCCTAACTGCTTACCTCCTCAAATTCCTGTTACAGTGGAACTTTTTTGCAAGTAACGCTGTTTGCGAGTGTTCCGCAAGACAAACATTTTTTTAAAATAAATTTTGACTTGAAAAACGAGCAAGTCTTGGTTTCATATATCACGCATGTGCTTCTTATTTTGACTGATTATTTCTTATCAAGCCTCATGTGATCTCAAATGACCCAATGGTTTTTCTCTCTCTTGCTCTGCAGGTAATCGCCTCCCCTCCTCAGTCTTAGTGCACACATGAACTGTTTACTATAACACTGTGACTACGTGTGTGCATTTAAACCACTCTTATTTCGTGTTTATATGTGTTTGTGTTTACAGCATGCGTGTACTGTTTTATATATCTCCATTATTATATCCATTTTCTCTCTCTCTCTCTCTCTCTCTCTCTGTGTCAGCCTGATTCCGTTGTGTGTATCCGTGCACATCATTGGACACTGTGCCCTTCACACACACCCCTCCTCCTCTTGCCTTCTCACACACACACACACACACACACACACACACACACACACACACAAAATCTGATCGAGTGCAGGTTAATTTGTTTTATTTTTACTTTACAGCAGTGAGTCTGTAAAGCCCCGTTTACACTGCAGGTCTCGATGCCCAAATCAGATTTGTTGCCTATATCTGATTTTTCTGACCGTCTGGTTACACGTTCTTTCAACTATGACCCATGTCCGATTCAAGGGTCTACACTTGCCATACCGTCTGAAACATCGCGCATACTTAGGTTCTTGCACTACACACTAGCCAAGATGGACGAAGGCGAAATATGCTTGATGCTCTGCGATATATGCAAAGTTCACGAAACAGAGAAGGAGGAAAAGGGCCGTCATTGTAGCCTGCGCATATGCTTCATTTATTGTGTCCTCAACCATTCAGAGGAGTGTATGGGTGCGAGACGTGTCGGGGTCGCTCACTGTTGGCTTGCAACTGGTGCAGGCTACCGCACACTGGCGCATCTGTTTGGGATGAGCAGCGCCTCGGTGTGCCTGATTACGTCATTAAACCGCGAAGAAGTCGCAGTTTTAATGACGTACAGAATGCAATGCTGATTTATATCTGATTTATTTCCACATATGAAGGAGGCCTGAAACTGATCTCGAATTATCGGAATGTATGCGTTTTTTTCCTGTTTACACGGACATAGAAAATATCCGATATGTGTCACATATGAGCAAAAAATTGGAATCGGGTCACATTTAACTGACAGTGTAAACGTAGCTTAGGTGTGCGCTCACTCGAGTGCCAGAGATGTTTCTTTCTGTTTCTGTTTTTTCCCGATGAGGCAATGTTTCTGTTTGTGTGTCTATGTGAAAGTCATCCCGCACAGTAGTTCCTTCCCCCTCTCAAATAAGAGAGAAGGAAGGGTTACTGTATAAGACGAGAAGAGGGAGAGGTTGTTGCACAAACACACACACACACACATGCACACGCTTGAAGGCATACAATATTAATGGAAACACTTATCTGTCGGGTTTTATTTGGATTTGTTTTAAAGGTAAAGTTAATTTATTTTATTTTTACTTGATATTTTGTATTAATTATATTGTTGTTTTGTTAATTTTTGGTTGTTGAACGAATAATCGGACTTTCCATTATTTCTTATGGGAAAATTTGCTGTGATTTACGAACACGCTTCCAGAACGAATTATGCTTGTAATCCAAGGCTCCACTGTATTCTTAAGACGTATATGCCTTTAATAACTGTTGGCTTCTCTGTGATTTAAACCTGATTCTGATGTTTAGGTCAAACAGACACTGGAGGAAAATGGCATGTTGGAGAACACCACAGTGACCTGGAATGTGCAGCCAGATGGAAACATCTTCCACAAGAAGAAAAATGGTTAACAGTAACACCTAAATGCTCATATTCGATTCAATTAGATTGAAGTAAACTGGCTTATATTGCATTTAATCTACAAGACTTATGCTTTAATTAGGGTGTGTGGTGGACAAGTGGACAAGATTAGCAATAAATAAGTAATTTAATACTATGTTTATAATGAACCTAATCACTTTCTAACATTACTGCATATAATTAATATTTAACGTGTTCAGCTTTTTGGACACAGTAATCAGATGAAAAGCAAAAAAGATCAAATATGGGTTTAATTCAGCACTGTCTTAGTAAAGAATATAGAAGACAGAAAATGTAATACATGTGTTTACTCTGTTTACATTATTACTGTATTCGTATTACTGTAATCTAATTTTAATTAAATAATTATACACATTTAATTTGCTACTCATTTTCTGCTACTTTTAATTCATCATAGTAGCATCACATTTATTGTCACACTCAGCATCGTGTCAATTCTAACCTGTCCTCATATCAGAGCAAAATCTTGTGGTAGTGCCACATTTTACTTATTACTACTTGCATTAGGGTGCAGTGTATTTATTAATATATTTGAAATGGAACACAATACATTATGTATTTTTAGTTTAATCAGGTTTTCCCTGTGCCCCCTCTGAATGGTTCTTATACACCCTGTGTCCCCTGTTCACAAAAAAGCCAAGAATTGCCGCTGCCAAAAACCACAGAAGTTCTGTGGCCTGTTTTCCACAATGATTTGAACAATTTATTTTCCAAGTAAAATAGGCAAGTGTACCTAAAAAAATAAATAAATTGCAAACTGGATTTTTTCAGGCAAACGATGATCACACTGGCCTGCTCAAAACATTTGAACAGTGCTGTATAATTATGCATCATCAGCATAACAGTGAAAACTAATACCATGCTTATGAATTATGTTAATTATGTTATGTTAAAGTAACCTTAGCCTCAATATGGTGGAACCTGAGTAATGACTCCGTGCAGCTAGTAGACAATCGGTTTAGCACTTATGTCTGCCTCCTGACCTGAGATCTGGATAGTAACTGACTAGCAAGGCCTGTTCTTAGACTTGGAATCTGCTGGAACCTGGTTATGTCATATGTCGCACTGGAATAGGGCCAGGGCATATTACGTTAGCTTTGCTAATTTATACACCTCTACAAAGTTACTATTACTAACCTCTGACTGACAAAGGTATATATCATTAGCTCCAGCATATTGAAAATCTGTCCTAGAACCCTAAAAGTACCTGCTATGTCCAGTGCCCTGGCTCCTAGGGTACACCTAACTATTGCTCTGGTTCTAGCTAATTTCACATTAGCTGTTTTACTGTTATATTCATTATTGAAAATGAAAGCATTTCCGACATTTTCACAATATGACTGAAGAACTGGTTAAGGACTAAACTGTCAAGTAAACGTTATCATGAATTTTATAACATATATTTTTTACACTGACTGAAGATGGGAATGACTTGCAAATATGTAGAATATTTATCTAATTATCATCATCATCATCATCATCATCATCATTATTATTATTATTATTATTATTTTGGTCATAGAAACAATCCAAAACATGTAAAACATAAGAACACGTGAGCAGGTGTAACTGTGCTATTTCTTTGCCTATTTCTAAGTCCCTTATTCAACTGTGTCACTCCAGAATGTGTAGACTGCGTGAACTAAACAATGAAGGTAGAGGATTGAATCTGAATTCCAGCAAGTAAAGGCACTCTGACTGCTGGACTGACTTTGTAGTACAATTTTATAATAAGATACTCTTGACATTTAAACCAGTGGCTCTGGTTGCTGGTCTCAGGTTTTCCTATGTAAAACAATCACATTGTTTTTTGTTGTTGTAGAAATGTGTGCGTTTTACATGGTACACCAACAACCATGATCAGGGCTATTTTGTTTGTCAAAAAAAGATATTCAAATACTTACAATGCTCTTCTCCCACCTTTTTAGGGTGTGTAGGAATTTAGTCTTGACCAGTTTCTGGCCATTACTACATAATGTTTATCTTCTTTTATAATTACAATAATAATCTTAATTATTAAAATATAAATACTTAAAAATACTTAAATACTTTAAATACTTAAAATATAATCTTGTAGCTCTTTGTAAATCCATCATTTTAAAATTCCTGCCTCCTAGTTAATAAGACGAGACAGCAATGATATTTACATTTATATCTAAATTTAGCTATTTGGCGAACACTTTTATGTTGACAACATTCAAGATGCATGTCTTGCCTAAGTTATGGTGGAGCCAGTCCAGCATTTGTTCTCTGTTGTTTTTCTGAGGTACTGATTTTACATTTTGTATGCTTTGCAAAAGTTGCCCCTCTTTATGATAGATGAATATTATGACTGAAACAAAGCTGCTCGTATTGGCTCAATTGGCAGCGTTTTGATCAAAGGGGAGATAAGAAAAGTGAAAGTGTGTACCAAAAACAGCATTCATAAAATACTCTGATTACAAACAACAGCATTTATTTCAGTCTTAATATACGAACATATTTTTGCTGTGTATTGGACCGCGCACAACCTCTTACGGTCTCATGGCCGGGAGAAGGTGAACATGGACATAAGGATCTCTATCGTACACTTTCCACCAACTTGCCGAAAATAACTCCTCTATCAGGTTAATGTTAGATGTTAAAATGTTAGAAAACCTTGGGTTATTGGTGAACCAGTCATGAACCAGAGCAGCACAATGGAAGCTGACGTTATCCAAAACAGCAATGTAGTGAGGCTGCTCTGGTTGTGCTGGTTCCCTGTAGTCCAGCTGGAACATATGTTGTCTTAGACCATCAAGAAAAGCAAGGAGAAGCATAGTGTTACAGGGTCCTAGAATGGCATGGTTGTGGAGTACCCCTCATTGGCTCGTGGCTGCGCACATAGTGACATTCCCTCCATGCTGACATTTATAATAGCCCAATGACCAATTATGTTCCTCCCCCTTCTGCTCCCTTTAGTCAGGTTAAAACCTGCCCCATCCACAGAGATAATTTCATGGGAAACAGGCCGTCCTTCAATCTCAAATATTCTCTGCAAAACAAGTAACACAGTAGAGTAAACCTCTACCCTGAACCACAGTTCAAGAGTGCACAAATGGTAGCATAAACTGTCATGCTGTGCTGGAACACAATACTTCATACAATATCAAAACTCATACCTGAACATATTACACTCATTGGTTTTTCACGCTGTCAAAGTTTTGTTCAAAAGGGACACGGTATGCCTGTTTCATCTGAAATTGGTACTTTCAGAGGACGCGGTCAATTGTGGACAGGCATTTATCCCTCGAAAATGATGATCATACTCAATCACTCTCATTTGAATCTCTCGCAGGTGGATTACATTATTGGCAATTACCATGTTTACAAGCTGCCTCTCTTGCTCCTCCCACAAAAGCCTTAACCTGCCTCCACCAGGTGGTCGTCTCTATGTCCTACAAAAATAGAAGCACTTATTGCTGTAATCTGTCACACATCCTTTTTACAAGAAACTTACTGCAATTACACCTACCTGTTGCCCAGCCTCCCTCATAGTAATACCATGGACAAGGACATGGTCAACTAAAATGGCTTGAATTTCATCCGAGACCACTTGTCTCTTGCTCTTCCCCTTCCTTGTCACCATCGTCCTCGACCTCCTCCTCTCTCTCTTCCTTCACCACGTCCTCATCCTCGACCTCTTCCTTTGCATCATTTGGATCCGTTGTTTCAAACCTCAATGAGCTGACTTTGGCCCTTTATCCATCAAAGTTTCTGATTGGTGTGTGATAAATGTTGGGTCCTAGTGTTTGCTAGTGCTTTCTAAATGACCACATGGTGTAAGCAGTGAAAAATATAGGGATTTGTGTGTAGAGTTTTGCAGTAACAGTTCACCAAATCTGACTCATGTGTTATAGCAGGTGTTTATTGTTCAGGGAAATGGGTGTGCTTTTTGAAAAATAGTATTATGGTTTTGAAATTTTTGTTTAAAAAATTTGTTATAGAGTTTTAGCAATCAAGAAAAACTGTAAATCAATGATCAATAGCTCATGATACATACATTTCAACAATTTATTCATACAGATGTACCTGTTTTACATGGAAGTTATATATACAGGATATACAGAAGATATAACTAATCAAATCAAAACAAAACACATTTAAACATGCAATGTTTTTGAGTGCTGGAACTGGTTTCTTGGCCATTGCAAAAACACAAACAGCACAAGAAATTATGCAAACTTGCATGAGACATGCTTCTGAGCAGTGAGACAGATTTCTAAACAAGGAGTCATATAATGAGATTGCTGGTGGAATCTGTGTCATCCATTTTAAAACAGGTGAGTCCCAAGATGTTTGTATAAATTTAGTGTATATGTTGGCATTTCTTACTGCTCATCTTCTCAGGTTTAGAATCAGGCAACCCTTACTGGCTTTTGGTTTGATCTTCAGAATTAAATGGCATGTTGCAGAACACCACAGTGACCCAGAGTGTACAGGAAGATAAAAAAACATATCTATATTTAAAAACTTATCTATAATGGCTAAATGCTCACCTTGTCCAGTGGCTTTAACGTAGACTTTATTTAATAGACATTTCTGCTTAAATCAATAGGGGGAGTCAGAGGACAAGACTAGCTAGAAATAGAAGAATAAGCATAATTTTAAAGCTCTGCTTATAACATTTCTTCAATTTTAACACCTTAATTTTTAAGCCTCAATGTCCATTTTTAATGTTCTGGCAAATATTTAATAACTAACATGTTTCCTTGAAAACCTATAATTAGTCAGATTAGCTCTTAAAACATGGGCACTAACGTTCAAATGTTTTAGATCTGTATTATTTTTTGTTTTTAAAAATTTTGATGATTTGCTTTGATGATCCTATCTCTGCCCCACCTCCCGAGATAGGAGAAACCTGGTTTGTTTCCCCTGCCGGGTTCGAGGACCTGCCCCGCCTTCTCTGTCCCGCCTCCTGATGGGGAGGAATCATGTCTGTCCTGTCTATTCTGCCACCCTGCCCAAAAGACACTATTCACAGCGTCTCTGTCAGACCTCTGGAGGAGCGCCTTTTGGTGGAGGCTTTTTTCAGGCATAACCCCTAGAGGGCGCCTTGCGCCCAGAGAGTGCACCTCATTCAGGTGATCTCACCTGAACCGAGGTTGCTAATTAGTTTGATCATAAATAGGCCCTTCTTGAGTTTGTTGGTTGTCTTGCATCTCTTCTATTCTTGTTCTGTTGATTTATACTGTTTTGTTATGGTTCTTGGCTTTGTTTTAGTTCTCTCGTAGTCTTGGTTGTTTTGGTTGATTTGTCTTTTTTTAATTAAAATGTTTTGCAAATATGCCCCACCTGCTACAACCTCATGAACGTGACAGTGCCGAAAACTGGAGTTGTAAACCTGCAGATTTTAAAAACTAAACCATTTATGATATTAAAACAGTCAGTTCAAATATCAAATTGACAATTACAAATTACAAGAAATATTGCTTTCTAACCTATTAAACAGTAGGTAGCAAAAAGTGGAGCTTACGTTTTTTTTTCATCTAAACACATTCTATTCATACTTCTAGATAGCACCAAACTGTTGACGATCAGATGACATACATAAAAACATCAACTTAGGTCCTCAGATTCGTAAAGATTATACTTACAGCATCATGGGAAGACACTGATCTGCCATCTTGATCAAAATAATTCAATGTGGGCAGTTTGCACGTGCATTGAAAGCATTGTACCATTTATAGGGGTAAATCACTTTTTTTCTTGGCAGAAGCACCATGAATGCCCTAATTGCCTGGTGCCTATTTGTCTCCAAATTATGAGGGGAATGCCAGTGATGCAAGGGAGTCAACTGACCATTCTTAAAAAAGAATAACACAACAGCATTTTTTAATTATTATAAAGCCAGTGAGGCCAATACAGTACTTCCGCACTTCAACACTCATGTATGCAGGATTGGGACTATACATTAATTTAAATACATTCTTAAACTATTTGTACATTAAATAGTCATATTTGTCCACTGCTGTGGATGTGTTATATATTACTCATTTGGGTTTAATATATTGAGTGTTTTTGTGTGTCTTTTATGTTCTTGGATTTTGGGAACACCAGCAAATGAGATATGTCCCATGTTTTGTGAGTAATTAATTATGAGTGTTACAACATTAAAACAACACAAAGTCCAAGAAGTCAACAAGGCAAAGCATCTAAAACTCTTAATGTTAACCTCAGCATCCTCCAATCGTCATTGTTAGCAAATATAGAATCCACTCAGTAATGCTCAACATGGATCTGATCATCTCCCTAGCAGCGTGAACAATAAAAAAAAAATGCTGTTTACTCTGCAACACCTTGCGCAGGCCTTCAGGAAGAAGACACATGACCAAAGACACTCTTGGACTCAAATGCACCTTTTATAATGGTGGCAGAACCAAACCAGCATAGAAACATTAAGAGACTTGCACTCCTGTCCAAAGTGCCAACCTTTGCTGAAACAAGAGAGCCTCTGCTGCTAAAATAGTTGCCAACAGGCTGAATTAGAACCATGCCAGGGGTCTCACAAAGCTGAGAAAAGCAAGTTGCCAACACCAACTTCATGGTGCCTCCTGGTTTATGAATGGGTTACTGAACCCATACTTTAGCAATAGTTCTTACCTCATGATGATTGAGCTGGCCCTGGTGACAGTGTTGCAAAGCCTGCCCCCATAGAGGTAAAGTATAAACCACTGGTTTAACAGGGAAAGGCCATGTTAAACAAAAAGCTTATCGCAGCACACTTAAATCACCTTTTTCCATAAGACTCAAGAGACTTCAGGTAAGGGAACCTGACCTGGGAGAACTTTTAACAATCAACAAACCATTCTGAGGGCTTACGTTACCAAGTACAACTGTTATACAGTATTTACATGAAGGTGCAACCACTGGCAATGCTGAAAAAAAAAATACAATAGAAAGCACAATGGACCCCATATCCAACAGACAATTTACCACTACAACTCCTACCCAGGCACCTACCTTGTGGCTCTGACCAACAAGGGATAACACTGGATTATCTGCCAAAAAGTGTGTGGCACTTCACTTCAAAGAGAAAAACAAATGAGGGGCCATGCCATTATCACATTCTCTGGAATAAAAGCCCAGTTTCTGTCATTGCTTACATCACTTCTAGCATCGGCCTGGCCCAACTTGGCGTACAGGTGCCTGTAACATAGTCAAACTATTAGTAAGCTGTGAAATCATGAAAACTTCGTAGGGTTTCAGCTCTGACTCACAGGTGACTTAAATCTTTAACGATCTGAGTTAATTTGATTAACTGATTTACAATTTATAGCATACACTTTAAATACTATCCGTCTACTATATAGCACAATTGAGTGTCTCTTACCAATCCTGTTTATCCCACGGCCAATGAGGATTATATAAAACCTGGTACTTATAAATTATGAACAATGTAACGTAAGATTTGGCCACATGTTTAGACTTTAAAATACATGACCAAGAAAACAGTTCTTTATAAAGAAACAAGAATTTGTTGAACCAATCTACAATACATGAAACTACGCTACTTAAACACGCACACGTACACACAAACAGTTCAGAGGGTATGAGTTAACGGAGTTCTTCTAGTACTGTTTACTAGCCCTAAGAAAGTCACAGGAGCAGAGTCTTGGGTTTACTCTTTCTGTTTAGTTTAAATCGTGCACCACTTTTTAGCAAGGTATACAGTTTTGTTTGATTTAATTGCATTACGTGTGAGTTGTTCTCATTGGTTTGCCTTCAGCGAAGGGAATCACGGCATTGCTGATTGATTGGTGTACTGGGTTGGGAGGAAGTCTTTCGGGAAAGCCCTTGGCAAAATGTTGGTTGCCTGGTTACCAATGACGGCGCTCTGGGACTTCTTCTGCGGGCCTCTTCATTGTATGGCGATGATATTCAAGCTGCGTTGTTTTTTTCAACGCAAATGTAATTTATTGTTTATTATTGCAAGTTTGGTTTACCCACACTATTTTTTATGTGATCTTTATGACACTAAATACTGTTTTTTACACTTAATTGTCCTCTTTTTATTTTTGTTAAACTTGCTGTAAGTCCAATAATGTTTTAGAAACATAAATTGTTTATATGTTATTCCAACAATGGAAAGCAGTGATACATTTTAATTTGCCAGACAAATTTATTCAAATAGCCATGCAGCTCCTCTCCTAAACATTTTAATTAAGGCTGAAGTGGTTAAAAAAAAGAAACAAACAAACACAAAAAAGTAAGAGTATGATGAATTATGTGATTAAGGAAAGACAGATCATGACATATCAGTTTAATAATAATAATAATAATAATAATAATAATAATACAATGGCACATGGTGATTCCACATCAAAGGTAACCTGATGAACTTCTTCACTTCCAACCAAGAAGAATTTGGTTTTATTTGAATAAGGAGTTTGGAGTTAAAGTGTTTGGAGTAAAAATGTAAACAAAAAGGAAATTTGTCTAAGCAGTTTGTGCGACAATCCCGTTTTGAGACCAGGTGAAGTAAACAGGTAAACTTTTGGGAAGGTTGTGTGCAATCAGGGAAGACCTAAAACAGAAGTAATGCAGAAATGCCATCCTTCAGATTTTCATTATACAGGTATGTTTTGATTCTCAGTGTCTACTTATTGTTAGAATTAACAGAAGCATTAATGTATTAAATACTTTTGTATTTTTATTTTGTACTTAAGTTTTCCTCTCAGCGATCAGTCCACCATGAAGCTGAATCAGTTTTTCTTCTTGTGTCTCACGGTTTTCTTCATCTCCCCATCTCCCATTTTTTGTTAAATATTTTGTGTAGTATTCAAGGGTTTGCAGCACGATGGTGCAGTGGTTGGCACTGTTGCCTTGCACCTCCAAATGTGGCTCCACCTCCGCATATGATTACTCGGGTCTGTGTGCATGCCACTTGCCTCCACTGTCCCTAGTTGGACTACAGAGTTTCCTAGATGGTGTATGGAGATGAAGGTTGATAGTTAATAGCTAACAGCTAATTTGATGAACAGACATCTAGTTAAATGAGCTGCAGCATATAAATCCTGCACATTTTATGTGTTGCAGTCACCCTAAATTTTACTCCGCTCTAACAGTTACTAATTTACAGACAATACATGTATGGTTGTTTTATATAAACTTTCTACCTAAGTTCTTGTGTATTTTTCACTTGCAATTTAGTCTGATGAAGAGAAACTGACAAATTATAAAATTTTGTACATTCAATAATTTTTTCCTTTAAATGAATTCATTTCATAAATGCATGTATTTTTTTATATAATTGGGAAATCAGTAAGTCATTTAAGTCAGTAACGTCATTTAATTTATGGAGGTTAATGTCTGATTTGGGGAGTAGACTGTAACAGATAACTGGCGAAGAAGGTGACAAAATCAGGGGTTTAAGCTATGCATCTGTCATATAAATCTGACGATATGACTAAAATGATTTATTGCTGTACTTTTACGATAGATAGGATAATACTCTGAATTTAAGATTATGGTTTATCAGGTCATCAGGTGTTGTTTAACTCTAGCTCTGACAGCACGTTGACTGTATATAAATAGCAGTTTTTCATAGCCACGTATAATGTAGATGTTTAATGTAAATCATTGACATGATTTAGTTTTCTAAAAGAGAAGACTTTTAGCAAAGGTGTCTCTGCTTTGTAACACTCAAAGGTAACACATTGTAACTGTTAGGTTTAAAATAAATAAGTCAGATAAGTTATAAGCTGAATTAGCACCCGAATGACCGGGAGAGACAAACACACACACACACACGCACACACACACACACACACACACACACACACACACACACACACACAGGCATGCTGTCTGAAGATCTTTGTTTATTCTCAGCAAAGAGAGCACGGAACCAGTCATTAACATGTCAGTCATAGAGGGACCTGGAGACAGACAGGAGAGAGGAAATACATTGCATTCTTCTGAGTAAACAAAAGGGTTCTAGCGGACAAGAGCCATATGGATGTATATTCGTCTGGATACGGGATATAGCAGGTGTTACCACATAAGGCATAAGGAAGCACAGTGAGAGGGCTGTTATCGGAGCACAGGCATCTTCTTATTAGATTATAATGTCTTACAATATTTTAAGAATTTGAGTGGGCAATGTAAGGTTTAATAATATTGTAAGACAAGTGCAGTGCAGGTATCCTCTCTCTCAGCCATTGACTAGGAAAGAGTAAAAAACTGTACATCAGATATAACATGTCAGTGTGTCAAGCATAACTAAATACAATACATAATGTGTGTATAATTCTGCTATGTGTGTTTTTATACTAATACAGTAGGGTTTACCATATGTGTATGTCATAAGGTGAGGACAATTAGTGTCCAAGTCCAAGTCATCTTCCAAGCTGATCTCTTCTTCGACCTAGATACTTGATGTAGGAGCCACACCAAATAGCCAAGCCCGTGCGGCTGCCATTTGGACCCCGTGGTCACCCCTCCCTCTCCTGCCAGGAAGGTGTGTCAAGATTTCACAGTAAACACGCCCATTCAATCTCTACTTATTCATTTACCTGGTGACACCACTAGATGGCGCTTTGTTGTCAAGAACACATTAACACAAGCCAACAATTTAGCTGCGCTGAGTTGCGATCACGTGATTTTAACAAATATGAACACGAAGTGATTCGGCCTTTTATAAAAATAATAATCATGTTTTTTTGCAGTTTGTGTCCAGCATTGAATAATTATTTCATCCATTATTTGACCACAGCTGGAAATAATAGCTGGAATGTGATTGTGAATTTATGACTGAAATAAAGCTACTCATCGGCGTGCGTGAAACCGTGGCTCGAACTTTTACAGACATTCTCCCCCAGAAAATCATCGCCTCTTGCAATAATGCAGATCAAGCATACAGTACTACACATGTCCATAAATAAAAAGGAATATTTAAGCATATATGCAAAATGTATTTCACTTAAATATTACAGATTAAAACAAGGAAAGTAGACGTGCTGAGCTTCAGTTCATTGTGATGCGGACAAGAAAACGGGATTCGTTATTTCACAAAATCTGCATACATTCAGTAAATTTAGTGAATTAAAATCAAAGTATCAAATCCAACTTTGAAGTCTGATTTAATTGATACGATTAAACATTTTGTTTGTTTCTATTTATGTTTTTGTTTTGCTGGTGAAATACATTTTTGGCAAAGACTTGTTAATTCGTTTTAAACCCCTCAATTCTGCCAATTCCCCCATCAGTGAAACCGGTTTGATAACTTCACACCTATTTTGAATGAAAGGTGAGAAGAGGGATTTCAGTAACTGGGGGTCTGCGGGTGTTCACCTTGGAGCGCGCTGTCACATTGTATTGAGCGAGGAGACTAAAACAAAATCAAAATCATCTTTATATTTCATGTAGAGTCTGAGAATTTATTATAAACTTTTGTTGTATTGTTTTTAATCACTCTATGCACAACCTATGATTTCACCTATGCTATTTTACAAATTGAATATTTTTTATGTTACACTCCAAAAACTGCTGGTTTAAATGTTAAAGTGCTGAATTATTTGATCTATTTATTATTATTTAGTAGGTTGTCTGTTTGAAATACCCCAAATGAAATTAATCCGCTGTTTTCAGTGGTAGTTTTCACTACTCTACTATTAATGATAATATAATGATAATGATAATCGACCTGCGCAAATGTGTTTGTGTTAAAGGCAACTCAGGCAAACCTGACTTTGAGACGTTTAAAATAAATTTGCTGTAGACAGTGTTTATTTTGCTGAACATTACAAAGTCTTTAATAAGCAATATTTACAATAGAACAAACCAGGAAATCTTGTTTCTGAGAACACTCCAAAAAAAATGAGCCTCAGGTTCTCCGGGCCGAGCTCGAACACATAATAAATAATTATAAACTAAATAAACTAAATCATGCACATCATAAGTGTACAGTATAACTGCACCTGCATGCCTCTCCCTGTTTAAAGGAACACTCTGCATACACATTCTGCAAATTGTGTGCGCGATCTGGGTCATCCTCGTTGAGATGCTACAATAGCTGGAGTTTGTAAGGGTGCCATTTGTGAGTAGCTAATATCCGCCGAAGGGATGTTCGACTAATGCCACTCTCCAGTGACATGCGGCGAGTGCTACGCTGTGGGCTCTTGCTGAATGAAGCTAGGACAGCCACTGATGTTTGTTCATTAGTGACAGTTCTCATGTGTCCACATTTTGGCAAATCCAACATTGAACCAGTTTTCACGAAACTTAGCAAACAGTTTGCTAACTGTAGCATGGGAGATGGGTGGTCTTGTAGGGTGTCTTGCATTGAAATCTGCTGCAATGACCCGGTTACTGCGTTCACCAGATATCAACACAATTTCGATCCGCTCATCAGGTGTTAACCTCTTCGACATGTCAATGGCTGTGAACAAAGAGAAACTTGTAAATAACTCATGAAAGAATAAAGTTACATTAAAACCAAGCACACCATTGTTTTTCTTGTGGAATTCCCAATAGGTTTGATGTGTCACATGACCCTCTTCCTATTGAAAAAACAAAACTTGGATCCAAGATGGCCGACTTCAAAATTGCCACCATGGTCACCACCCATCTTGAAAAGTTTGCCCCCTCACATATACTAATGTGCCACAAACAGGATGTTAATATCACCAACCATTGACTGTTTTTCTTAAAATATTACACTACAGATAAATAATCTCTCCCCCCCTTCTTCCTCTCTTCGTTTTGTATTGCACAGCTGTACCTGAGCCTCACAACAAGCATTTTAATGTACATTTGTTAAAAATAACCTTGAAGCCTGAGCCCTCAGCATACTGTAGTTTCCTACTATCACTAAGTTTAAATTTAGTACCTTTGTTTTGAATGAATCTGATGAAACATCTGGCTACACTTCATAAGTTTAGAGTTGTCTACTTCTGCTGCGTCTTTGTTGTCACAGAGACATGGCTCAGAGACAGAGTCTTGGATACCACCATTCAGCTAGAGGGGCTATCCTCCGCGCTGACGGAAATGCAGCTCTGTGTGGTAAGACTCGCAGCTATGGCTTGTGTGCTTACATCAACATGGAATGGTGTAAAAACTCTGTGCTAGATATTAGCTATTGCTATTTTTTGTTAATTTATGTTGTTAATTTTATGTTCTATGTTGCACCTGTGTCCTTACGGAGCATTTTTGTTGTTGTTGTTGTTGTTGTTGTTGTTGTTGTTTTGTTTCACTGTGAACCAAACTGCATATGGTTGAAATGACGATAAAAGCCTGCTTGACTTGACTTGACTTGACATGCCTATTCAGTGCTAAAGGGAACCTGATTAACTTATTTTTGTCCTTTTATGCTGAAATGACAGGTCACTGGCTCATCATTTGCTTTTTGTCCTGATTCCAGGGGCAGGATAAAGGATTAGGAAAATTTGTCTGCATCACACATAGAAATCTTGCCAGGGCAAAGAGTCCAGGTCAAATGAACAGATCTGAGAGCATGAAGATCTAAACCTGAGCTACTGAACAAACACCAGCCTATAGATTTTGATATCACAGGTATGTAATGCTCAGTGCTTATTCTTATTATTAGAATTGACTGAATTAATAATAATAATCATTTTAAGTGCTTAAATTTTTATCTTTTAATAAAGCAAGTATAAAATATTATAAAGTTTGAAAATAGCATATTCATTTAAATCTTATGATTGAGATGTTGAACAATTTGCATGATTATATTTTGTATTATTATATAAATATGATATGTCAAAAGAAGTTAAAACAATTAATAAAATTAAAACAAATGTAAATCAAAGAAGTCCTTAATTTATGAAAATCAGAAAGATACCTGATGTATGTTCTATTTAAATAGTTAATTAATTTTAGTACATTATAAAAAACAAATTATGCTTTATGGCTTATGGTTGTGGTTCTCAACTCTGCCCTGCAAATTTTATTGTTTAATCAGCCCCTGTTGAAGTTTCAAAATTGTCCTTCAGTCTGTGTGCATGCATGGCATTTGCATGTTCCCTTTCAAAAGCTACACTCGATGCTAAACGCTAAAACGCTATGGGAACATCTCTTTGTTCTCCGGTTGTGAGGCCTGTGTGTATCAAAAATGCTGAATACTTTGACTTATAACCTCAGCCAGGTGACGTTACCCGATAATGTTCACCTGCAGGTTATAAATAGGAGTGACCCGAAAACATCCTCAGATCTTTTTGTCTTCAGGACCGCTTTGTGTTTGCGTGTGTTTCTCTTTCTTTAAAGAGAAACTGCGAGCCGCGGCGCATTCCTGGTGCTCGCGTTCGTATATAGAGACATGAGAAATGATGGCTCTGTTTCTGGCCCTGAAACACTTCCTCCAGCAGTTCAGAAGCTACCATGTCCTAGTGCGGGTGAACAACACTGCGGTAGTCTCGTACCTAAATCGCCAGTGTGGACTGCGCTCGCGCCAATGAACAACCAGGTTCTGCTTTGGGCATAAAGTTCCTGTCCCTCAGGGCAATTTACAATCCCGGGGAACACATGAATGTTGGAGCGTACTTGCTATCCAGACAAGCTGTGACACTTGGGGAATGGAAACTCCACTCTGAAGTAGTCAGTCAAATCTTGGAAAGATTTTATGTAGCAGAGGTGGACCTCTTTGCCTCGCAAGAGGCAGCACAATGTCCTCTTTACTGCTCTCTGACTCCTCCAGCTCCCCTGGGTCTGGATGCAATGGCCCACACATGACCCAGATTACTCCTTTATGTATTTCCTCCGATAGTTCTGCTCCCAGGAGTCCTGGCGAGGGTCCGTCATCAGGGTTTGCGCCTCTTATTGATAGCGCCCCATTGACCGACCAGAGAGTGGTTCTCAGATCTAATATCTCTCCTTGACGGCTCACCCTGGGTAAAGAGGGAACTTCTGTCTTAGGATCAGGAGACAATATTTCATCCACGGCCCGAGTTCTGGAACCTTCACGTCTGGCCCCTGAAGAGGGACCAACTAAGAGATGCTGGTGTTCCAGCCAGAGTAATTGAAACCATTCTAAGTGCCAGGGCTTCCCCCATTAGAAGAACTTATGCCCTCAAATGGGGTGTATTTGAAAGTTGATGCATGGCAAGACATGTAGACCCAGTCCACTGCCAGATGTTGGAGATTCTACAAGATAAGTTGACCTCAGACTTATGCCCTAGTACTCTCAAAACGTACATAGCATCTATTTCTGCTTGTTGTGCTCTGACTCATAGGTTTCTGTGAGAAACCACCATTTAGTTGCCAGTTTTATTCGTGAAGCTAAATGTTTGAGGCCACCCACTAGAGCGACGGTCCCTTCGTGGGTCTTACCTATTGTGCTCGAAGGCCTGGCTGATACCCCTTTCGAACCACTAGAGTCAGCACCTATCAGGCTTCTGTCTCTTAAGATGGTTCTTCTTATGGCTATTACTTATTACTAGCCCCTGGGCTAGTCAAAGCTATTCTGCATCCTCACCCAACTAGTTTCTGGAGCAGTAAAGACTTCACTTACCGTGTCCAGTACGTGCTTTTCAGATTCACGTTCACTGCGCTAGCCAGTGGCGTAATTCAGAGCTGCTTTTCATTTGCCATGGGAGCCACAACAGGGGGGCAGCCGCCACTAGACAGACGCTGTCACACTGCGTGAGAGATGCTATTGCCCTAACCTATGAGGCGCGTGGTCACATTTTGCCTCTGGGAATCAGGGCTCATTCGACTAGGTGGTCAATTGCTCTGGCAAGAGGCGTCCCCCTGCAGCAGATGTGTGATGTGTCAGGCTGGTCCTCTCCGCACACGTTTGTTAGATTTGATAGTCTGGATGTCAATGCCACTCCAGGCTCGCGGATCCTTGAGTCAGCATCCCAGAGCTAGGTCTGAGACCTCCTTGGCTATTGTGCACACACGCTACACAACCTGGAGGTCCAGATACTTGCAGTGCGGCGGCATTGGTATTCTCGTTCCTATAGGGTTTTCACGCAGCATCGAGTGTAGCTTCTGAAAGGGAACGTCTCGGGTTACTTAACTGTAACCCTGTTCCCTGATAAAGCGTTAACGAGATGCTGCGCTTCAATGCCGCATCCTGGCGTGCCTGGATGTCCTTCAGACAAAATTGACCTGAGGATGTTTCCAGTTCACTCCTGTTTATAACCTGCAGGTGCACCTTATCGGGTGACGTCACCTGACTGAGGTTATAAGCCTCAGGTTATATGGTTATATTGCTTCACAACCAGAGAACAAAGAGATGTTCCCATAGTATTTTCACGCAGCATCTCGGTCCCGCTTTATCAGGGAACAGGGCTACAGCTAAGTAACCCGAGACGTTCTCCCATTCTTGATGGGTTTCCACTAGGAACTCTGGCTGACGGGTGTTTTAACATTGCTCCCTGCTTTTCTGTTTGAAAACCTGATAATGTTAATGATTTAAAGAAGAATTCGATAACTTGATCAAAGAATGATATAATTAGGCAAAGTCACACAAATAAAAGACCTTGTACATCATACTTACTTATGCAGTGCATGTAATTTCTTTCATTCAGGTAATTGTCCATCATGAAGCTGATGATTCTTCTGTGTCTCAGTGGTAAGAACTTTATTTATTTATTTATTTATTTATTTATTTATTTATTTATTCATCTAGTCATCTGTTCTAAAGCACTTTTGTGTTTATTTGACTGCATGGAACTGTGTGGAATTCCTAACTTAACAGACCTTATTAGACATAAGAGATCATGAGAGACCGAGAGACAGAGAGAGAGAAAACTATATCTTTATTCTATTGTGTCTTTATCATTATTATATTTTCATTTTTATTTACTCTACAACTTACCTTAACGTTTGACTCTCATAAAATGATTAAAAACTAGTTATTCATATTAGATTTAACTAAATTGATTTGGTCTAGGTTACTGGTAAATTTCAACACTTACTGAAATGATTACTATATACAGGTGCATCTCAATAAATTTGAATATCATGGAAAAGGTGATTCATTTTAGTAAGTCATTTCAAAAAGTGAATCTCATTTATCATCTAGATTTATCGCACACAAACTGATATTTTTCATGTGTTGATTTCTTTGTTTTGATGAGTATGGCTTACAGCTAATGAAACCCCAAAATTTACAATCAAGCACAGAAATATTAGGACCATGGCCCTAAAACCAGGTATTAGTAATCAGCAATGTGGGCACGTACCAAGTGAAAATGAAATCGGCAACTTGACATAAAGATGGTAAGCAGAGGGAAGCATACCGTGCTCTAAAACTCCCTGGGAGACGGCTGTGCTGATGTTGGGTCTGATAAAACACAGGGGACCTCTTGGCAGCAGCAGATGATATTGATCCCCAAACCACCAATGACTGTGCAAACTTTACCTCAAACAACTCGTATTCTCTGCAGCTTCTCTCTTCCTCTGGTATCTTGATTTCCAACTAAAATCTCAGATGAAAATTTACCTTCATCTGACAAGAGAACTTGAGCACCAGTCTTTTTTGTCCTTAACCTAGGTAAGATGCCTCTGATGTTGTCTCTGGTTCAAAAGGTGCTTGACACAAGGAATGTGCCAGTTGTAGCCCACGTTCTGGATACGTCTGTGCTGATAACAGTGTGATGCCATGAGTCTCCAATATTGATTTTTTGGAAAAAAAAAACATTCAAATGTTGTGAGATACAGAATTTTGGGTTTTCATTAGCTGTAAAGCATAATCATTAAAATTAAAATATATGAACATTGTCACGGATTGTGGTGCGAGGCATAACTGCAGAAGATTCAGGTTTTAAAGAAAACGATGTTTATTTAAATAAAAGTCAGGGAAACCATAACACAAATATACTTTATAAAAGGAAACTGAAAGTAAAACACGAATAAACAAAACAAAAGACTCTACTAAACATTTGGACATTTACTACGATAAATTAACAGACGCAAGACCAGGAACTGAAAGACACCAAACTATTTATAATGAAACTAATCACCAACTCGGTTCAGGTGAGCGCCTGCCTGGTCACCTGACCGAGTTGCCCCATGGGAACTGAAGTCAAAAAACAAAGAAACTACAAAACAACCACGGGCGCTTTGGCGCCATCTAGGGGTTATCCCTGACAAACACTCAAAATAGATCAGTCTTTGTGTAATGAATCTCTCTCTCGCTGCATATACTAATATATGTATACTAATTACATATATATATATTGACAGTTAAACACTTTGAAGAAAATGGTTAAAATTTTTAAGCTTAAAATAAGCTGATCAGCTTTAATGTAATCAGTGATGCTATGAGACAGAAGTTTTGCGGAACTTAATCATATAAATAAATAAAACTTCTACATAAATCTTACCCTTGTTTTTGCTACTTTTATACTGTACTTCTTTCGTCAACTACATTTCCTGTTCGGTAGTCGGAGAGTGATGAGAAATCAGAAACGTAGATTGGATGAAGATGAAGCTTTGACTTTAAACGATGCCAGCATATTAAAATTCACTTATACCACTTCAGTGCTGTCATTCCAGCGGTGGAAATATGAACTAATCCCAGTAAAAAAACTAAAATCATTTTACTAATTAATATCTATTGGTGCAAGTGTTTGTTTACATTGAGCAAATTTTAAAATAGATTAAATCTGGAACATAATTATTCATAACATCACTTTTCATCAACATTTTTATTTCAGTTAAGGTGCCAGTTAATCAAAAGATATCAAAATAATAATTATTAAATTCTGACCAGCCAATTTTGCGTGATGTTGTGACATCTGGCTGGACAGACATAAAAGACTTTTCTGTGACTTGTTTCATGTCGTCTAATGTATGAAACATTGGAGTTTGACCCATGTACAGATAAAGCCTTTTAACACACACACACACACACACACACACACACACACACACACACATATTATATGAACTCTGACCTGAAACTATACTAAAGTATTTTGAATTACTCATTTGTTAATAAAATTTATAGGCTGATTCAGAGTCTCTTAACTGAAACTATTATAAAGTATTTTGAATCACTTATTTGTTAAACAAATTCATATTCTGATTAATAGAGAGAGAGAGATGGTTTGCAAAGTGCAAAGTATAATGTTGTACAAATCAAATTTTTATACGAAATTTTTTAAGTGATAGTTGGAATATATTTACATTTATTCAGTTCTGTAAATGAAAATTTACCACATGCAACAAGTTATCAACTAGCAAAATCAGTTCAGTTAGTGAGGCCTGATGTGACAAGCAAGTATTTCATCAATTCCACCTCTATATGTTCCCAATGCTGGTTCTATTTCTTCACATCTTCAAATGGAGGCCTTTTGAAAGCAGTGGAAAAAAAATACACCAGTTTACTGTAATTATCAAAATATGAAAATATGCTTTCCGTCAGGTCTGGCCCCAGTGGCTGTGTCCATCCTGCTAACCGTCCCTCACAGATTTGAGCTCATCTCTTCAAGAGTTACATGGGCTAGTGCCCAGAGTTACTGCAGGGCGAAATATACTGACCTAGCCATAACGCTAAGTGATACGGACTGGCTGAGAGTGAAGACAGTAGCAGCCAGAAAAGGTCTCGCAACAGCTGCATCATTGTTTGTCGGACTGTGGAATGATGTGGATAGCTGGCGCTGGTCCTTATACGACCTCCCACTGAATAGTGTCAATTATACCAACTGGTACGCTGGACAGCCTGATAATCTGAACGGGAATCAAGCATGTGTTTCAATAAGTACTCTTAATCAGTGGTTTGATCAACCATGTACAGACCTGAGACCCTTCATATGCTATGATGGTGAGTCAATATATTGATAGTTATTTGATTATTTTTGGTTTTACCTTTTTATCATAGGCAGCTGTTGACAACCATTTGTTTACTTTTTTACCCACAGCTAATTTCAGTGGCAAATTTATCTCTATTACCAGTCCTCTGCTGTCCTGGCTTGATGCTCGAGCTTACTGCCGACAATACTACACAGACTTGGCCAGCTCTCTTAGCAGCTCAGACCAAGACATAATCGATCAGTTGGCAGCAGCCAGTAACAGTCCCTGGATAGGTCTATACAGAGACACATGGAAGTGGTCAGATGGGTCCAATGCTACAAATGTCAAGTGGAATCCTGGGAAACCTACCGGAGGAACTAATAATTGTGCAGCATTTCGTAATGGACTATTAACTGATTATGGTTGTGGCGGTCCATTTTATTTCTTCTGTTACACACGTGAGTCTTTTGTATTTTCAGATTTTGTTTCTACGTCTAACTCTAGGTTTATCGTTCTAAGGAATATAATGGAAAAAAAAAATATATATATAATTTTCACTGTCACAAAGCAGCTTTACATAATAAAAAAAAAAATTCAGCTTGTATGAACTCTAAATGTGTATGCATTGAAATGATAAGATTGTCCCTGATGAGCCAGCCATGGACGACGTCAACAGTGCCAAGAAAAACTCCCTGAGATGGCAAAAGGAAAAAACCTTGAGAGGAACCTGACTCAACAGTGAACCCATCCTCATTTGAAAGATAACAGATAGCAAGGATTGATCTGCAGTCATACTGTGTGTGATATAGGCAGCTGGCATATATAGACACAGATTTATAAACATCAAGTGTTTTTTTTTTTCTTTTAGTTTTGATTAATACGGTTTACATCTAATGAAAACCCAAAACTCAGTATCTTAGAATATTGAGAATATTTATTAAGAATCATGGTGATGCACTTTAATCACCTAATTAACTCAAACTACCAGCAAAGGTTCTTCTGAGCCTTTAAATAGACTCTCAGTCTGGTTTGGTAGGCTACACAATCACGAGAAAGACTACTGACGTGACAGATGTTCATTGACACCCTGTGCCGGCGCCTTGAGGCCATCTTCCACACACACGCACAAACAATATATCAGACATTGTACATTTTATACATTCACTTACACACTGAAAATATTGTAGATAATTGTAAATATTGGTATTTGTGCACTGCATTGTCTATTTTTTGTACAATACACAAAAGCTATTTTTGAGATTTGTTTGCAACTACAAATATTTGTATCAACGGTCCATTTGTATTTGAGAAAATTTCTAACTCAAGTGTCTAAAAGTTATAAAGTTAGTTACAACAATGCTGTGGTGCTGCTCCATTAAGCCATTAAGCCTTCCTTAATAATATTTATTTTAAAGGTAGCATGTCCTTAAGCAAAAAAAACAAAACAATAAATAATCGTTTGTGTGTGTGTGCACCCGTGTTCCATAGCTTACCCAACAAGAAGTCACATAATAAGATTGCAGGTGGAGTCTGATGGAAGTGTGTTTGACGCTGCTGTTCAGTCGTCTATTTTAGACCAGGTAAGTCTCAGGACATCTCTGAAGAATTTTGTGTAAAATACCTCTTTCCACTTACCTGCTCAAATTACTTTTGTTCTTGTGTTATCAGGGTACCTTTATTCATTCTTGGCTTCTCTGTGACCTATATCTATTTCATTTCCTGAGTGATTAAACTCTGAGTCTGGTTTTCAGATCAAGCTAAAACTGAAACAAAATGCCGTGTTGGAGAAGACTACAGTGACCTGGAGTGTGCAGCCTGATGGGAACATTTTCCACCTGAAACAAACAGGTGGCATATAATGGCTGAACCAGGGGTGTACAAATTGACCAGCACCTAAACACACACTTTAAACAGTTATATTTTTGTGATTTCTTTGTGTGTAACGCAAAACCTCTTTAACTTTGCAAGCCTAATTATTATAATTATGAAGTCACTAATATTATAAGATTTTTTATATATATATTCATCATGCCCTGCTTTTGCTGGAAGTGGTCATTAGACAGAGTAATAAAGACAAAGTCAAAAATGATCTCTTTAAATACTGGTTATAGGGCATCAGTGTGTCATAAAAAACGCCCACAAAAATTCTTATTTAGAAAATAGAGAATGAAATAATACATTCAATACTTGGTAGTTAATACTCTGAACAGTTTGTATGTAATCTATAATACACTTTTGATTAGTACTATAATTTTCCTCTTATTACACAAGTAAAACAGGGGTTGGAGTGGTTTGTTAATTTGAAAATAAAGACCAAAATATCACATTTCCATACGTATTCAGACCCTTTGTTATGACACTTGCAATTGAGTTCAGGTATATTCTACTTGATACTTTTATTATTATACAGTACAAACACTCTAAGGATAATTTATAAATCCTGAATGCATGTTCTACACTATAACATGTTTTGAAAAACATGACATCAGTTATTATGAGCCAGATTTTATTCATGAGTTCAACAGATTTAATTTGCACAAGGTTATATAAAAACAGTACTATAGATGTTCAACGAAACAACACTTTATCTCACAATCACACAAACAAATATATAAACTAAAATCTGAACCAAGACAGATATTAGTATTAGAATACAACTACAGTATTAGTTCAAACCTGGTGTGATTATTCTAGCTGTTACATATAGAGTGAAAATAGGCTGAAAGCTACGGAGCATTATACCAAAAGTAAAGTACATAAGACTTAAAAATACATTCTATAGTTTAAACTATGTAATGTACTTAATTGCAAACTACCTAACAGAAATTATGAAATTTACATTAGGCAGATGAAAATAAAATAACAACATGAAGTAACTCAGGCAATGATGAAGCTTCCAGTCATGAATTCAAACTAGAACCCGTGGGAGACAATTAGAAATCAGACAGTCCGAATCTGCTCACTTCCATTCTCTGATTGGCTTTTATGGCCGGTATTGTTAATTATTTTTACAGTCAATTTTTTTCTAAACGTTGATTGGTATTGTGGTTTACTTAAAGTACAGTATTTGTTTATTCAAATTTGTAATTTCAATGAGGTTTGGGCTTGGGATGTTGATCCGGCATTGTGATCCTTCTCTTTRATTTCCTACGTAGTCTAATCAGTGCACAAGTGCACGCATCAAGAGCGCACCAGCAGAAGTAGACTAATGACTGACTGCTCTGACTATGTGAATAATTCATAGTTCACAGAAACCAATACAGAAGAGCGCACCCAGTCTGCTTTCATTATTTTACAAAATCATAACAGTTTATCATCATTGTGACTGCATTTAATTGAGGTAGAGTCTTATTAAAAATCTTATGTAACTTATATAGTTTTATAATATAGTTTTTGTGCACCAACTTTTTTTTATTCACACCAAGAGTTTTCTGGTTCTGGTCTGTTTTCTGGCTAATGTTACACATGATAACATATACCTGCAGATTAACTCTTAAATTTATCTAAACAACACTCAGACAACACTCAGATTGTGAACAGATTTTCAGAGGGTACAATCATTCTTCTTATAAAAAATATACAAGCGCAGAAAACTGCATATTAATCAATTTCTCAGGTAATATTTTTATAATCACGAGATTGCAACTCACGAGGTTGCCTGTCCCAAGCCCAGATAAAATGGAAGGGTCAAGAAGAGCATCTTGGGTAAAATCCTGTGTTAAGCTTGTGTGTGGACCAGATTGTCTGTTGTAACGACCCAGTGCCTGGAGCAGCCGAAAGCAACAACAATTTATTTGATTTGCAACAACTAAAAAATATATATATAATTGCTATTAAATAGTACGAGTTAGACTACTCAATAATGCAAATAAAGAACAATTAATATGAGTGAGTACAACAAACTCAAAAACTGGTAGTTCTGTTTACTTAAAATTGGAAACATTACTTAAAAACTTTGATGTAACTGTAAGGATCCACCCCTGGAGGGCACTGTGTGCACGTTTTTGTTTTTCTGTAGTTTTTGTTAGTCGACTCAGTTTCCCAGAAGACACCTTGGTCACGGGATGACGGAACTCACCTGAACCGAGGTGGCTCATTAGTATTGTTATAAATAGCTGGTTGCTCTGGGAAACTGTGTTGAGCATTAATAATGTCAGTGGGCATTTGGTTTTGATTTGATTATGTTTTATGTTGTTCTGGTTTGTTTATATGGTCTTTGTATTGTGATGTTTTCTGTCTGATGGTGTATGTGTAAGTGTACTGTTTTGTTTTATTCTGAGTTATATTTAAGTACTGTGCCGTGTGTTCCTTGTGTTTCCCTTTGTTTTGTATTTTGAGTTCCTTGGCCTCCAGTGTGTTTTCCTAGGCTCCCGTGTGTTCCCTTTAACCTCCCGTGTTGTTGCCTTTAACCTTCCCTCTTCAGTTTTTGGTGTCCCCCTTTAGCCTCGAGTGTCCCCTTGTGGCAGCTCAACGAGTTTGTATGCCTTAAGGAACCTGTGATTTTCTCTAGAACCTGTGTATGAGTGTTTGGCACTCCTGTGCTCACCCGAAGAGCCTGTTTGTTTTTGTTTGCTTGTTCATTTGTTTTTGGTTGAATTTTTATGTTCAAATAACACTTCTACCTTATCTACCTAATTCCAGCATACAGACCACTCGTCAGGCGTTCAAAACCGGTTCTGAAGCAGCTGAAAACCTGGCCAGCAGGAGCCATCACTGCTCTTCAGGACTGTTTCGAGAACACTGACTGGAACATGTTTAGGGAGGCTGCAACTTACGGTGACTACACTGACTTGGAGGAGTACACGTCATCAGTGACCAGCTACATCAACAAGTGCACCGATGACGTCACTGTCTCCAAGAACATCATCTCACGACCCAACCAGAAACCATGGATTACTGCGGAGGTGCGTGCACTACTGAAAACCAGAGACTCTGCCTTCAAAGCGAGGGATAAGGCGGCCCTAAGAACAGCAAGGGCCAAACTGTCCCGGGCCATCAGAGAGGCGAAGCGCGCACACGCCCAGAGAATCCACAATCACTTCAGGGACAGCGGTGACACACGGCGCATGTGGCAGGGTATACAAGCCATCACCAATTACAGGACTTCATCACCTTTCTGTGACAGTGACGGCTCCCTTCCAGATGCGCTGAATAACTTCTATGCACGGTTCGACATGCAGAACGACGTGACGCCGAGGAAGACTATCCCTCCGCCGAACGACCAGGTGCTGTGTCTCACCACGGCTGATGTGAGGAAAACTCTACGCAGAGTCAACCCACGCAAAGCTGCTGGACCAGACAACATCACAGGCAGAGTGCTCAGAGAATGTGCAGAACAGCTTGCAGATGTTCTCACCGACATCTTCAACATCTCTCTGAGCAGCGCCGTCGTTCCCACATGTTTCAAGTCTACCACCATCGTCCCCGTGCCGAAGAAGTCTTCTGTGTCCTGTCTCAATGACTACCGCCCTGTTGCACTCACACCCATCATCATGAAGTGCTTCGAACGGCTTGTCATGAGACACATCAAGACCCTGCTGCCCCCCTCAATGGACCCCCTGCAGTTCGCATATCGCCCAAACCGTTCAACGGACGACGCCATCTCCACCACACTTCACCTGGCACTTTCACATCTTGAAAAGAAAGACACTTACGCCAGAATGCTGTACATAGACTTCAGTTCAGCATTCAACACAATCATCCCCCAACACCTGATCGGGAAGCTGAGCTTGTTGGGCCTGAACACCTCCCTCTGCAACTGGATCCTGGACTTTCTGACCGAAAGACCTCAAGCAGTGCGGATCGGGAGCTACACCTCCAGCACCATCACACTGAGTACTGGGGCCCCCCAGGGCTGCGTGCTCAGCCCCCTGCTGTTCACACTGCTGACTCATGATTGTGTAGCGACACACAGCTCCAATCATATCATCAAGTTTGCTGATGACACGACCGTGGTGGGTCTCATCAGCAAGAACGACGAGTCGGCGTACAGAGAGGAAGTGCAGAGGCTAACGGACTGGTGTAAAGACAACAACCTGGCTCTGAACGTCGAAAAGACAAAAGAGATGGTTGTTGACTTCAGGAGGACTCAGAGCGAACACTCTCCGCTCAGCATCGACGGCTCCTCTGTGGAGATCGTCAAGAGCACAAAATTCCTGGGCGTCCACCTGGAGGAGAACCTCACCTGGTCCCTCAACACCAGCTCTCTGCACAAGAAAGCCCAACAACGTCTTTTCTTCCTGAGAAGGCTGAGAAAGGCTCAGCTTCCACCACCGATCCTCACCACCTTCTATAGAGGAACTATTGAGAGCATCCTGAGCAGCTGCATCACTGTCTGGTTTGGGAATTGTACCATGTCAGACCGCAAGACCCTACAGCGGATAGTGAGGACAGCTGAGAAGATCATCGGGGTCTCTCTCCCTTCTATTGAAGACCTTTACACCACACGCTGCATCCGCAAAGCCACCAGCATTGTGGCTGACCGGACACAACCCTCACACACACTCTTCACCCTCCTGCCATCTGGAAAAAGGTACCGAAGCATTCGGGCACTCACATCCAGACTGAGAAACAGTTTTTATCCGCAAGCCATCCGTCTCCTTAACACAAAGGGACTGGACTGATACACACACACACACACATACACACAAATCACTCAGACAAACTAAATAACATCTGGACTGAACTGATAAACACACATGCACAATCACACTGATGCACACCCATCTCAATCTGCTCATACCTACCTGTGCTGCTCCTCGCAATTTTTTGCACAATATTTATTGCTATTTGCACACAATACTTCTGTCAAAATTGTAATCTGTTTACTGCTGCTCTTCCACTACCTCAATTCATCCTTCATCAAAAAGTACTGTCATGTCTTACATTGTTGTGTCTGTCATGCACCACTTTGTTTGCATATTTGCACATGCACTTTGTCTATTTTTGTATTTTTGTATAGATATTGATAGTTCTTTAGAGTAACTTAAAAATGTAAAATTTATATTGTAAATTTATGTTGTTACATGTATGTAGCACCCTGGTCCTGGAGGAACGTTGTTTCGTTTCACTGTGTACTAACTGTATATGGTTGGAATGACAATAAAAGCCTACTTGAACTTGAACTTGCCCATGGCAACAACACCTGCCTGAACTCCTAATCAGTCTACACTAGTAGTTCGTGACAGTAACTGATTATGTCAATTTTTTGAGTTTTGCCAACTTATTCATTACAGTGTAACGATAAGACCAAAATTGCATCACTCAACTTTTTGCTACTTAGGATTAATTGCCTACTCTCAGATGCTTATACAATATGGACCTTTTTTACATAAAAAAAACAAAGTGCTAGCTAAGACAAGCTTTCAGTGCCAAGTATTCTGCTCAGACCTAACTCCAGAACTCCACCTTAGATTGAAGCCCTGTCTGTCTTCATGCCTGCACTTTGCCACTCATCACACGCTGTTAGGGTGTTGTTTTCAGCAAGACGCATGCTCTCTCTGACACCTCACAGATCCTACGACTGCTCCATTGACCTCTTCCTAGGTACTACCCACCCAAGAGGGCATTTGCATTCCCTTTTGGCCTGTAGAAGGAGGCCATGAATAAGTACATCACTGAGTCACTGGCTGCAGGGATCATCCAACCCATTCAAATTCCGTTACTGCCCTGGCTCCAGAAACATAAAACCTGTCATCTTGTCTCGACAGTTCTCCACGCCCCAAGAACTGATGGTGATAGAGACAATCCTACCTCCTCATTGCCTTGTGGCAGCTGCGCACCTGAGTATAGAAACACACGATAAAGAAAGCGCTCAATCAAAAACCAGGTCGCAGCAATGTTCCCCTGCCCAGCTTTTCCTTTCTCCAGCAACAATTTTGGAGGCCTTCTATGAAGGATGACGTTCTCAACGCTCCTGTTTCCCCGCCGGCCTTGGGCTCATATTGCTCTGGACTTCATCGCTGGTCTTTCCAACTCTGATGGCAACACCTGCATCCTGACAATGGTGGATCGATTCTCCAAGTCTGCCCGTTTTGTTCCCTTGCCAAAACTTCCATTCTGTAGCCAAAGATACAACCGAATTGATGATTCTCCACATCATCTGCCTGCATGGTCTCCCCTCCAACATTGTCTCTGACCATGGCATCCAGTTCTAAGCAGAATTCTGGAAGGCATTTTTCAGACTAATCGAAGTGACACCCAGCCTGTCCTCTGGCTATCACCCTCAGTCAAATGGGCAGACTAAAGCTAAACAGACTAAATAGACTTGGCCAGAAACTGGAGAAGGCCCTAAGGTGTATGGCATCCTGTGATGTGACTACTTAGAGCAGAACCCTTTCCTGGATAGAGTATGCACACAACTTACTACCGACCTCTTCCACAGGCCTTTCTCCCTTCTAATGCTTCTTGGGCCATCAATCACCCTGGTTCCCATCCCAAGAAGAGGAGATAATGATACCTTGTGCCTTATCTTTCGTACGCCACTGCAAGAGGGTTTGGTCCCAGGTCATGACCTGCCTCGTACACACCATCAGCACCTTTAAACAGCAAGTGGATTGATGTCGCTCAGCAACCCCCAGGTACCGGGTGGGTCAGAAGAAATTGCCATTAAAACAGCCTCCCACAAATTATCGACAACTCAGATGACTGGTACCCAGCCCATTATCTCAAGGTTATTATTGCATGGTCATAACCTATTACTCATGTACATCTTTGCCAAGTTTTTTGCTCTTTCATTCTGTTGACCCTTTTTGTCCCCAGATACATTTTACACTTCGTGATTTACATTATTCTCTATGCTGATATCTTTCACTGGTGTTTCTTTACCATGAGTCGGATTACAGGTTTGTGCTTCATGATCCAAGTTTCCACAATCCGCACTCACTTTTTTTTTTGCATCAGATATGCCTTTTATCTCCAATCACTCTGAATGCTGCTCTTAACCTGCACGTTGGATTAGCAGCCCAGATCCTCACACAGCCGCTTTCTCTCTGCACGTTGGACACTACACTACTGCTTCTCTCACCCCTAACATAGATCTTCAGCCACTATCTGTTCAGACTGCTGCCCCCTCTCTGATTGCACCACAATTGCTGATTCTATGCTTAAGTTTTTCCATGTTCTTTATCTGGCGTATTCCTCATTAAAATCATTACTCTCCAAGTCCTCTAAGCCTGTGTTGCATGGTCAGTTCCTCATGATACATAGGTCTAAATGTCACAAAGATTATTTGGTAACACTTCTTAATAACTGCACACTCTGAAGTTTTAGTTAAGCATTACTAAATACTTAGTTCATTATTTAGAAAGTATTGCTTCCACATTAATTCGCATTAGCAACCACTTCATGCTTTATTAATGATCAATTAATGTTTTATAGAAGTATTACATTACATATAAACCAGTTATTAAGAGACTGGTTCATAAGATCATTTACAAAGTGTAAATGATTAATAAAATATTTAAATGTACACCTAATTGTCTAGACTTACTGATACTGTGTAAACAAATGCTTCATAAACACATATACCTGCTGTAAATCATGAAACTCTAGTCCTAAACTATCGAGTGATGCAGTCACAAGTCCTCAGAGAAGAGCTGTCAGCGTCAGCCGAATGCTGGAAAACATGGAAGCATCCCCAGTCACCACACATCCCAAGCAAACTACACAGGGAATCCATGTGACGAGATCGCAAACCAGAGGCGGGACACCACAACGAGTCAGACAGGTCCAGAGGGCACAGGAGGTCTGGGTCAGTGGCAGCTCAGGAGCAGCATGTATAGCTCGAAAATGTGAAAGGGAGGTCAGGAACGAGAGAGAGGAGAAGAGAGCAGAGGAGTAAGATAAATAACAGTTAGGTCTGGTCACTGCCACACAATGTATAAGTTCAATGTATATTTAGTGCAGAATGCAAGCAGAGACTCCGGACTAACTATAACAGCACAAAAACATAAAGCAGTGTCACCAGAGTAAATAGAATAGAAACTATTTTGTTGCACACTTAAACAGTAAAACATCTGCACATTTAAGGTCTAATGCGAAACTGAACACATTGTCAAATTGTTTGTGGCTGGACTTTGTATCAACACGTCACTTACCCAGCCTGCATAAGAACGGTATTGACTGCATTTAAACTAAGATTTACTTGCAGTCAAACGCATATCTCTCTCTCACTATAACATGGAAAAAGTTCACAAAACTGTCAACATATTTATCTAAAATAGTTGCTTTGCTTATTTTTATGCATTTCTATGACAACATATGTATATAGTGATAAGTAATATTTATAGCATACCTTTATATATTTTACACAGCTTTGTAAAACAATTTATTAACATTTTTTGTTAACCTGTGTGTAGACGTTCGCTTAAGCCAAACTGAGACAGACTGTCCGTGTGTTTGTCACGAATGTCAATCACCTGCAAATTAGCAGGTGTGTACAGATGATAGGTGATTTCCATTTGGACGCACCTTCCAAACTTCATCAAAATCAAAAGCTTACAATGCTAAAACTACTAGGAAAAAAGTAATGGATAAAAAAAAAAGCTAATTAATGTGGCATACCCATTACATTTGTATGAATAGTTCATATCAGACAGCCTCTATCTATTGTACCTAGGATAGAGCTACTCTAGGTAAAAGTATTACTCGAAAAAGTAAGTACTCTCCTTCAAATACTATCAACAGTAATAAATGTTTGAACTTTGTCATAGTAAATGAGTGTCTTTCTCTCTCCTGCCACCGTTGATAACTGTTTGCCAAAAAGTAAGATGCTGATTGAGTGCTTCAAATACATTGCACATTTGTATATATGTTTCATATTTGTACAGCCATTATTGTATATTTATACAGGTATATATATATATATATATTTTTTTTTTCTTTTACATTTTATATTTCATTGTTCTACTTTTTTCTGCAGCTAATTTTTTCTTCATTTTATTCTTATTCCATTCCTCAATTTGTTTCTTATTGATAACTTAGATTTTAAGGTCTAAGCATATAGTTATATAAGCATTTCACTTCATATCGTATTGTGTTTGACTGAGTATGTGACTGTCACGCTCCGGGGTTGTGCGAGGCATAAACGCAGGAGGATCCAGATGGTTCAGGGAAACGATTATTTTATTTTTAAACATAAACACAAAACAGGGAAATAAATGAAACAAAACACTTTAATAATAAACGAAACTAAAACACGTATGGAACAAACGATACATCCACCTTTTAAACTTAATGTAACAAATACAAGACAAAAACTATAACTCAAACACAACTTATATAATGGAACTAATTATCAACTCGGATCAGGTGCGCGCCCACGTGACCTGACCGAGTTGCCAACCGGGAAATGAAGTCTAACATTGAAACTAAAAAAAAGAACTACACAACACAAAAACACAGGGCGCTTTGGCGCCCTCTAGAGGTTATCCCTGACAGTGACAAATAAAATTTAATTTGATTTCAATTTAAATTTGAATTATCCATCTATCTAAACAAATAATGAGGTTCTGACTTAACAAATAAGCATATTGGTTTGAAATATAAACGTTCAAACAACCTTTGTGTCAAATGCCTTTGAATTCGTTTACATTTTTCAGAACATTTGTTTTGCAAATCAGTACAATCCCCGTGAAAGTACTGGAGCAAAGGTCAGTCCTTTAGACATTTTGTTTAGAGATGAACATGTGATAATATTGTAAAGTTTCAATATCCGAAAGGGTCATTAAGAATAGTTGTGTCTTTTCCCATCGGAATATATAAACCATCTATAAGGACGTGGGTCTCATGAGGGGCAGAACAGCGTGAAAATGCTTTGCATGGTTGAGAACGGGCAGATCCACAGGCTGCTACCACGCAGAGTTCTGGAGACCTCAACTTATTTCATGCTTGTTTATTTCAAGCATGAAATAAACATCTACATGGCATGAATCCTCATTTTGTCATCACTATTTAATATAGTCTTACGCGATCAATGCTAATGCGACATCTGATCCACATGCTTTGATTATGGCACACATTCACATTTCAATAACTTTTTTCCATCCTAAGTCAAATTAATTTCTCTCCAACAAGCAAGTCTTCTCCAGCAGATTCTCTATGGGTTTAATTTCTGGACCCCACAGATTTGTACAGTATACATTAGGCTAGATGGGTCCATCAGTTCATCTGCCACTCTTTTTACCCTGATGCACCCATCACCATAAAAAAAAGGTAAATCTGGACTCCAGAAGTATTTTTTTCTCTCTAAAACTATTGTATCATAGCTTTACTTCTGCATTTAGCTTCATTATCCTGCTGCACTGCTGCTCCCTGACCACGACCATGACATCATTCTGTAAGGTGCATTCCTAAACTTGAAAATTAAAGTTGCATCAATAAATCATTTGAAATACTGCATATAGCTTTTGTAATTGTTTGGTAGCCAATATACTGTAGAATTTAAATTGTTGCTGTCTGCTACTAATAATCTAACCTGTGTTGGATATTGATTCATACATATCATTACACATAACATTCACTTCAAAGCTGTCATCAAATCAGCAGAAAAGGGTCAGGGCGAGGGACAGAATGTGCCCCAAAACTAGCTGAACAGAGACTGTATGCAATTCTAATTTCTAGTTTTTCACCGAGGGCTCGATTCCCGGCCAGGCTCGATTCCCGTCTCTGTGTGCATGGAGTTTGCATGTTCTCCCCGTGCTTGGTGGGTTTCCTCCGGGTACTCCGGTTTCCTCCCACAGTCCAAAGACATGTAGGTTAGGCTAATTGGCGTTCCCAAATTGCCCGTAGTGTGTGAATGAGTGTGTGTGTGTGTGTGTGTGTGCCCTGTGACGGATTGGTACCCTGTCCAGGGTGTACCCTGCCATGTGCCCTAAGTCTCCTGGGATAGTGACCCTGAATACAGGATTAAGCGGTATAGATGATGAGTGAGTGAGGGATGTCTTTCCAATCTGGAAAGACATCACTCATGTGAGAGTACATTTTTTTATTTGTTTATTTTATTTCCCAAGGAATGAGGCTACAAATAAATCATTGTGGTTATATATGTTTGTGGCTTCTCAAACATGCAGGGAGCATTTTTAGCTAGAAGCATGCGCTGGGCTTAAAGACACTGCTAAATAACGGCTGAAGCCCTTTTGGCCGTGTTGATTTGAATGTTGAGTGAATCAAGCAGTTAGTATCTGTGATTTATTTATTGTATTTATTTATTTATGCATGTGACAGCTGGTGAAAAGCACTACAAGGCATAGTTATAGTAAGATATTCCATCCTGATGGCACTGATCATGTATAATATCACAGATTCAAATATCTTAAGTGAGGAAGCAAGGGAGCATGAAAGCCAGCATGCAGATTTTTTTTCTTCTTTTTTTGATAAGTGAACTGTTACAGTATGTTTTAAATTGAGGGTTTACCTGCTTAATTACACACATGAGGGGAGGATTTACATAGGGCCAGGGGTGGACACATGTGGCGCAGGGCATAGAGCCAGTTCCTCTAAGCACAAGCGTGGGGCAGGGTACCTTAACCCACAGAGGCTGGCAACTAATTATTATAAAATAAGCTCAATGTTTAAGGCATGTCATTTACATGAACATGACAAACCAGGAGAGGAGAAGGGTTTATGGACACCTGGACCTGGAAGGATGTAGACCTGGTGAATATTGAAGCCCTCATGGATGTGTTTAATTTGCAGGGTGTCTACAGAAACAAATCTGCATCCTGCTCATGGGATACGGACACTGGCCAGGTAATATTTCACTCTACATTGTCTTGGCAGACCTTTCGTATCCTATCACGTGTTCGCTTTGATAATCGCCACATTACAGCATGAAGTCAATAAGACACGCTGGCACCAATCAGGGAAGTTAGGCAGAAATGGGTGGAGCGTCTACCACTCATTTACAAACCAGGGCCTGACATCATTGTTGATGAGAATCTCATCAGTTTAAGGGAACTTTGGTCATGCAAAGTCATGCAAGTCATCTAAGATATGGGCCTTGAACATGGAAGTGTACACAGGCAAACTGGCTGATGGTGTTCCTGAGACAAATCAGGGGAAGTGAGGGTCCTAGAAATGGGAGCGAGCTACAGTGTTCATACAGTGCATGGGTCAAGCATTACGTTTATAATATAGTTATCTCTGTGCACATATAGACTTTTGTTTTTAATAACTGATCAGTTCTGACAGTTTTACTTTATACAGATCTGTATTTCTGATAACTATAGAATTTGAAAATCATGCAATAATCATGCAGTTGTGTTTAGTTTTTCTTTTTGTCTTATTACTAGGCTGGAATATCATACATCTAACAGACTATAATGTAAAAAAAAATAAAAATAAAAAATCCAACATGCAGCAAGTCACCAGCACTAAACCTCAAAGATTGTGCTGCTTTCCCACTGTACACATTATCACCAGCTCACTGCTGACATCAGGCTGCTATATTGAGACACTTTGTGAGTTTTCTTTTTATTTAGTAATATCTTCTAATATGAAGTGGAAGGAAAAGGTCCTCCCTAAAACGCCAGAAATTCATTACTTTTATTTATTTTTTATTTTTTATAAAATGCTAGCATGAGAGCAGTAGAGGAAGGTGGAGTATAAATTATGCAAACTTGTATTTTAATTCAAAATGAAAGAATACTTTCAATAAATGTACAGTATGTGTGTGTGTGTGTGTGTGTGTGTGTGTGTGTGTGTGTGTGTGTGTGCGACTACAAGTGGAGTCAGACATTCTTTATTCTGTCATTCATTTTAGAACAGGTATATAATAAACACACACACATA